>MU227513.1:879820-914573 GCA_018584345.1 Thuja plicata | reverse complement strand
ATTTGAAAAGAGGCTCAATTTAACCTCTATCTGATTTAATTTTCCTTTAAAGAATGAGAGAGTAATATTGACTCTTTTGATCTCATCTCCCACTTCAGTTACTATTTCAGGAAAATCTGGTCTTATGGCTTGTAAAGATGACAACTTCTCAAATAAATTTTCCCTAGAAGACCACTTAGTAAATTAAGGGTTTAGAATGGCAAGGTACCCCATTACCTCAGTATGCAAAGCTGGAAACTTATTGTATGTATTGACTACAACATCATTTTTCTCCTTTAGAATCTCAATTCTATGCTGTAGTATGCCTTTCAATGCCTTCAAAGAAATTGCATTTCCCTTTTCTTCATCTACATTTTGTTCCACAGCCTCTTCTAATTTAGGCTTATCTTCAATTTGCATTGGTGGTGGTTGTGTAGGTACATATACCACCTCAGGCTTTGCTTCTAATTCTTCTGTTAATGTCTTGATCAGCTGATCCTGCTAGTACAATTGTATGTGGCACATATCCCTGTCCTTAGACAATGCACTTGTTTCTTCCAACAAAGTACTATACCTCTCAGAAAATTGTTTGATCTTGTCTTCATTTAGGTGAGCCCAGTGTGTCATAATTTGGGAGATTTCTAAGTCCCCTGTATTTTGTACATACCACACCATTTGATTGCCCACCATATTTTCTTGAATATTTACTAACTGGGGCTTTTGGTCCTTTGGGCTTAGGATCCACATTGCAAAAGCCTGACATTTTAGGCTATACCCAAATCCTTTTATCATATCTCCCATCTGGACCTCACTAGCCAATTTGAGATCTGGCTATTTTCTAATTTGGTCTATGATGAAGGAAGATGCCAAATCCCATCCCTCAGCCAATAATATTCCACTTCCCAGCACCATCTTCTTGGCATCCTCAGGTGAAATATCCTCATTTTTAGGGTCATAATTATGTAAAGCCACTAGGGATTCATTTGTCATTGTTTCTTTCCCATCAACTATTAATTGGGATCTGAGCTGCTCTGTTTTATGCCATCTTAGGAAGTCTTTAAACTCCTCTGTTTTAACGAAGCTATCATCATCTAGAAATTTTTGTTGATGAAGCAATATTTCATCAACACAGGCCTTGAGTGGTATCTCAACTTCATCTTCTAGGTCAGGCCCCTGTTCTTTGCCTTCCCTGATTGCCTTTCTTAGGTTATGATCATATAACCTAGTTCCAGGTACTAAGTCCCTAGCCTTGTCTTTTTTCTTACTTTGTCCTTCCACTGAAGGCTGCCCTGCTTCCAATTTCTCCCTCTTTGCAGCAGGCTCTTCTACATCATCAGGCTGGGTAGCCACTGTCAAATTGACAATGTGACCTTCTGCTCCTTCCAACTATGGAATCTCAGCCATTTCTTGCTCTCAGGCTTGTTGTGTCGAAGGATACATAGTAGGATGTACATAATCACTGTCACTACCACTATCATATTCTGACTCTGAGTGTTCAGGTGTCTGAGCGCCTTTATTTTCAAGGACTGTATCCAGTTGCTCTATAAGCACATAATAGTTGTCTATCATGGCCTTAATTCTATCAAAATATGGGAGGTCAGGGTAAAAACCCCCAAAAGACAACCCATTTCTCTTTATTTTCTTCTCTATCTTCAGCAACTCCTAGATCCTCAGTCTTCTTGTATGAATGTCATCTTCATCCAAGATGTTCCTTGTTGCATCTTTTTCTATGCACTCACAGTGGACATTCGTATTAGGGATTGTAGGAGTATATAATTTCCTAACCCCTACCATGAAGCCTTCTGGATCAATGTATCTATAAGGGGCTGCCCCCATCCTGTATTTCTCCAACCATTGACCTACTGCATCAATGGCATTCTTGTCAATTGTAAAGTTGAAAATCTTGAATTGCCTAGGGGTTATAGTCCCCTTCTTGTGCGGTGCAAAGTGCTCATTATCTGTTAATAATAACTGCCATATGAATTCCATTGCAGCCACTCTTGCAGGAACATGATATGGTAATAAATGAGGTGGGTGAATACACCCATATACCCTGATAATGGTATAATTCTCCTCCAAGAAGAAATCACTCCAATTATGTTTTCTAGGCCAATTATCTGTATAATCACAGGGCCTGAGCAGTTGTATGATCTTCAATGGGAATCTTGTCCTGCTTGTTCCCAAACTCTGCACCATTGGATACACAATCCAATTTTGAAAAGCACAGTAGTCACACTCCCTAGAAGTGTAATTCCAAACCCTCACCCAAAATTGGATAGGATTTGGTGCTGACTGGTAGAATCTCTAGGGAGTTAGATTATTAACGTCCATGATTACAAAATTGAAGTATAAGAGGAGATGCATAAGGACTGAGTAATGCAAAAATTTAGGTTCCTTCTCCTTTGGATTCTTTAGTCTTTTCTGGGTTGCAATGAAACCCTCATGCATTTCATCAATTATGTGCTGTATATAATCATAACTGCTGCTTGAATGCACCTCTTGTAAGTCTAGAACCATCATCAGGATGCCAGCATTGATTTTTTCTGCATCTCCATCTCTTCCTAGCACTCTACACAGAGCATAAGAGTTATAATTAATGTAGAAGTGTAGATCCTTATAATAGTATGGATTTGGCTCGACCATAGGATCTAAGTACTTTTTCACTTCTTTCAACATGTGTTTCTGCAATAAGCCTTTAGCAATACCAGGCTTTGAACTATACCTCTTCTCCTGCTCTGTCATGTCAATTTTAGTAGACATGGTGCTAAATAAGCCAAAATCCTGCATGAATGAGTTCCTATTCAAAATTAAAAGGGCAGTGCCATCATCCCTTTTGATGGTCTTTGTCAAAACATCATAGTGATTGGCTAGGTCCAAAAATAGGTCTATATCTAGGAAGACATCAGGAACAAGTAACCTAGCCAAACCATAGGTCCAAGGGTTTGATACTGGGATAGGCTTATCAGAATTCTTACAGAAATAATTGAAAAGGGAGAAACCTATTGTGCCTGGAGTCATAGCATCTTGAATCTCCTTGTACTCATCAAGGAGAACATTAGCATTAGCTTTCTTATTCTGCGTTGAACCAGGCAGGAGACGGAGGAATTCATTAGAAAAACTCACCTTTCCTTTCTGTTCCTCTTCACTTCCTCCACTTTTCAAAGCAACACTCATAGCCCCGCTCATACTTGCAACATGTTGAATCTCTCACTCCTTACTGATATTGAAAAAAATCTATCTCAGAGATCAGCTGACCGTCCTGTGCACAATTTCCTGAAATTCAGAACTCTTTGATCAACTTTGGAAACACTGCAAACTGAGAAAAATATCTCTTTTTTCTAAAAACTTAGCAACTTGGGCTCTGAAAACTAAAAGCACGGTGAATGAAAATGAATGCACCATCAACTCCTTATAGCCGTCATTCAGAGTACATAGCTCATAATTCAGAAACATCAGTTCTGCCATTAATTTGACATGCTGTGAACTTGAATGAAAACCTAGCCGTAGTTCCTGAGCTTGACAGGAAATCAAATTTTTAAAAGTGAATCCTCGGAACAATCCAACTGCATTCAAAAGGTCTGACATGTCACATTGTGATTTGTTAATTGTCTTACATCTCAGCTACTCTTTTTGCACAGTAATCAAAATGCAAGCCTGTGATTGGTTACCGAGCAATTCATATTTTAGATTTTGGAATCAGGCGATTGTGTGACTTCATATAGTCTCTTTGTCGCGGGGCTCTATAACTAACCCATGATTTATCTCAAGACATAGCGACAATGCATTTTCTTAACTTTGGCTGACCTGAGTCACGATCTGGCGATCACGTGACCCAACTGAAATCATAGTCACTCAAAGTTAACATTAACTCAGTATCCTTTCTGAGACCTTGTGACTAACCATTGCCTTTAACCTTTTACGGTTATCTCCTAGTCACCGAGTGTTTCTGTTTCATGGCCAGACTATGTGACCACACCCAGTCGCTCAATTGGGGAATACAAGTTCTGAATGTTTAATTTTACCATAACAAGTTACATGCGCCCTTTTTCCACTTCTGACGACTACGCGACATACCTTAATCGCCAAGTCGGGAGGAATTTTCCCTTTGGGCACTTTTCTTCTCAGACTTTGTGACCACCGTTAGATCCTCTGATATTTATATCCTACGGCCATCGCTTAATCGCCAAATGTTTCTTACATACCCTTAAATATTTCTTAGACACCGCGACTGAAGGGAAAGCACTTAGTAATAAGGTCTCTGAGTCCATTTTCTCCTTCTAGCGACATCCTAACTATACTTTACTGCAAACCTCAGAAGGCCAGTCGCCGAGTCTTGGTCAAAATCTCTTAATCACTGTTCCATCTCGAGACCTCGTGACTGAAGGCTTTGGTTAACCTTTTAACTTTGGATCCATTTGGTGATAAAGCGACATGAAGTAATCGCAAAGTCTGAAGACATTTTCATAACTGTTGAGAATTTCCTGCGATTACCTGACTAAGTAGTGGGTCCCTTTTTCATAAAGCCTTATGATATAATTATCTTGCGACTACCCGACATGAAGAAATCGCTGAGTATCGTAATTCCAAAGGAATATGCTAAACATGAACGAGACCACATGACAAAAGGAAAATGTGAAGTCGGGAAGACTTATGGAATATTCGTTTGGAGTAACATGATGAGGTGACTTTATTAAAACACGTGACTTAAGTGGATAGAAAAAGTAACATTGAAATAGAAGCGCCATGACCTAGGGTTTGTTTTTAATGTTTAACACTTGGAAAGCCTAGGGTTTTCAGGGTTTTGCAAATTGAGTTAGGTTTAGACTTGAAAACCTGAAAACTTGACTCAAGTAAGGCCACAATGGACGAGAGACAGCCAGACTTGTATACATCAGATTACAGAGAAAAGAGCAGGGAGCTAGGAAAACTTCCAAAACAAGAAATACAACCAACATGTGGTTCACAATGGGACATAAGTTCTCATTGGGAGAGGTAAGCACACACTCTCTCTTTTTCTCCTTAACTGGTGATGTCTCTCTTATCATGATCTTAGGGTTGATAAAGACTTAAGTCCCTGGGGGCTTGAGGATTCCTTTGTTCCTTTTGATTTCAATAACATTATCTATTCTTCATGATCTCCTTTACTAAAGTGGGGGCTAAATGTATAGTCAGAAAATGGAAGCACTTCCATTGTATACTAGTTTAGCCTTTTGAGTAAGTGGTTTGGGGTCATTTCAAGTGCCTTGAATGGGTCCTTGACTTGGATCTGGATTTTTCCCCTGTTCTGCCCCATTTCCACTTTTTAAAGCTTATTTCTGACACTCCAGACTAAAAAAATGGCACTTTGACCTCAAGGTCAAGGTTGACCTCGACCTTGACCTAGGTTAGAACTGACCTTTTTTCTAACCTAGGGTTCAAATTCTAGAATTCCAAGGTTTCTGGATGTTGGGCTTTGGAAAGAGTTAATTCTCGCTTCCGGGTCAGCTGTTTCGGTCTTTGAAACAAAAAATATTCAATTATTTAATATAGGTCCTCTTCTAGGGGTATGGATCTAATTGGAATTTAATTCTCCTATGTAGGCCTCTCTAGAAGATTGTGCCCTAGATTTATATATAAGGAATCTTTCTCCTCTCATTTTCTCTAACCATTATCAAGAGTAACCACAAGCTAAGACTTGAACTAGAAGCAAGAGAAATCTAAGAAAAAGACTTGAAGAGTGAGATCCAAAGGTGAAGAAGCAATATTTAAAGCAAGCTAAGTAGTCATTGAAGCATTCATCCATTCTCAAGCATTCAAGCACTTCTCAAGCACTCATATCATCAAGGAGATCTATTGGTGGCCATTGAAGGATTCAAGCTCCATGGAGCCCTCTTGTTGAAGATTTCTCCATCCACATTCCTCCAAGCCTCCTCCTATTCAAAGACCCATTCAAGATTGGTTTTGAAGATCTACAAGCAATTGACTTGAGACATCCTACATTCTACATCCTTTTGGTGCATACATACTTGTGGATTCATGGATTTGAATCCACCACAAGAACTTCTACAAGGAAGGTGAATTTGTTCATTTAATTTGTTTTACTTATGCAATTTCAATTATACTATGAGATTAATTTCAAAACTGGGGTTTGACCAAGGAAAAATCCTCCCCCCAACAAACAATCCATTTTTCTTGTAGGTACAGGTTCAAAATAGAAAATCAGAGTGCAGATTTGGACACCCTTTTCAGAAAATTTTTGGGATCCTAAAACAGATTTCCTATTGGAGACTTTTTAGGTCGATTCTTCTCTAGGTGGGAATTAGAAATTCTGGGTCAATGGTGACATTGACCTGGGAGTCAAAATTAGAACTATGTCAGAATGGAAAAATATTTATGGGTTTTGTTTGTCTCTACGTTTCTATTCTAGATCCGGTCTCAATTTTCTAGAAATTGAGTGCAGACCCCTGAAAAAAACATTCTTCAGATCTACAACATTTCAAGGTTAGTACTTTTCTCCTATCCATTTCAATTAAAGTTCTTAATCTATCTAAACCTATCACACATTCAAATCTATAAATGGGTATTTAAGATTTTCCTCTTTGCTCTTAGTTCCAAATGATTGATTCATTTATGCATTGATCCTTCCTTTGGGGTTAATCAATTTGGATCTTTTATTTATGTGTCTAAGGATAAAAGGAGAGAATCTTATTTACCCCCTACATTTCAAATACATCCATTTCAAAATAAACATTTTTAAATGTAATATTTCTTATGTTACAGATCGTATTTAAGATTGCATTATTTTTGATTAAATACTTGTAATTAGGTGTTTGGCCAACCTTGAGGAAATAAGGTTGATGAATTTTATTAATGCAATATCCTTTTGTGGATCAATAATTGTATGTGGGTGTATGAGAGAGTTTGTGAAGAGGTATTAGTGGAATCTGCAATTGAGGTAGAGATCTAATATATTGTGTACTCCATTGGAACTGTATTGGCATAATGAAGATGCTAACAAATAGTTCATTATTTTTGGATTGTTGTCCACTATGGATTGTTGTCCAGTTAGGGTTGTAGCCCTCATTATAATTATTTGGTTTGTGGCCCTCATTTTGTATTTGAGAAATGATCTCTAGGAAGTATACCTAAATGCATGTAAATTCCCCTTGTAATACCTTTAACTGGGTACAATACTTTTGATAGAGTACATCATCCTGTGGGTTTGATCCCCACCGTGGTTTTTCCCTTAACCAAGTTTCTATATCAAAAATCTTGTTGTTGTGTTTTTATTAATGTGTTGTGATTTCTATGTTAATTTTCATCATTCATATATGAAAATTATGTTTAAGAGTGTGTTAATGTTTTTATATTTAGGACACAATTGATTCACCCCCCCCTAGTTGTGTTGGTTCTTTTTTACGCTGTGATTATTAAACAACAACCTTTTCACTTTTTGATAGATTTTACAGAGTAGCCAACTCCCGGTATTCAACCAAGACTGAAAAGGAAAAATTAACAAGGATGTGGATCCATCCTTCTACCCTTTAGGTTTTGCAAAACCAAGGGGGGGACACCCTTCAATACCTTAAGTACTCTGTTTCACATATATCAGCACCAATCTCACAAAGGCTTCAACATAATCGGGAGATACTAGGTGACCGGATAATCACCCATTGATCATCAATCTTGAAGTGGATCAAGAGATTAGTACAACCACAAACCACATAAAAAATTCAGATATTCAGAGTTTATTTCTTTAAAATGCAGAACATAGCCAAAAATTTACCAGATATGCAATAAATATAGAAGATACTACTCAATGATCAGTGCTTTATCCATTACGCAATCCCCTTTAACAAAATTTAGAAATAAAACAATCAACTTCTGTCAGAAATTCCAAGCCATAAACATAATAAATCCAGATCAATACTACTTATAGAAATCCTCTTGTAGACAACTGAATGAAACTATGTCACATCTACAACATCATTTAATCTGATCTTTGTCAGAACTGAAGAATGATAACACATACATAGATAAACTCTATGCAAAGAATCAGAAAGTTCAAACTTCAAAAGACTGACACCAAGGGGAGATTTGAATATGGAATTCTCATATTAAGTGTGAGGAATCACATTACTGTATATAGATTCACAATCAGGAATGTACTGCTTCAATAAATTGCAAAAGTGTTGGAAGTACAATAATGGGGAAAGCAAGATGCTGAGAGGGGGGGTGAGTCAGATCTTAAAACTTAACCACTTAAAACAAATTGATTCACATTCATACATATATGAATTTAACCTAACATCAAATAGCATCAAAAACATGAAATGTATGGCTCATAACATAGAATTTTGGTAACCCAAAAACCCAAATAGGTAAAACTGGGGTGGGGATGACACCCACAAATCTTCACTACTGCAACAATAAAGTGTAACTATTAGGGCTACAAGAGTTTGATTACAACATGTAATCTAGCTAGTTAAAGGTCTATTTGGTTAAGAACTAAAGATCATTACAATCTACCTTGTTAAAGGATTTCAACTTATAGTAAAGTAAGCACTCGGCTAAGAGATTTAAAATGGTCTGCTAGAACCACTTTGTTAAGAGATTTCACCTGATACACCTATTAGAATGTTTCAAGTAGTGATCCTTTGTTATGCACTCAGATGTTGATGATAGATCTTCTCTCTCCAATACCTTCTATGATCTCTCAATCTGATATGCCTTTACTCTGATTTTCACTGCTCTATCATCTGCTTGATCTAGGCTTCTTCTCAAAATGACTTACTATTCATCTCTCTAGAACAACAACCCTTCTCTACCAAACTATATATCTCTCACACACACTCTTATTTTCTAGGGTTAGAAGAAATCTTATATGTCTTTATAGATCTGGCAGAGAGATCTAGATAAATGATCAAGATCTATAATTTATGCTTCCAATGCATTCTGATTTCCTAATTGGCTCCATGCCATGCATAGTAAAAAAAATTAAATGTGTAATTAACTCAGTAGAAAAATATTAAATGTGTACAAATGTCGACCCAAATCTCATACAAGTCAGCCTAAACATTTTACATAAAAGTTTGAATCAATCCTCACATGTATGCAAAAACTGCTCTGCTCGGCACTTAACATCTCTGTCTCTTGACACTTAATATTCTACTCGGCTCAGCATGATGTAACTCGGAAACCTAAAACTTTCTTGACAATGTTGCTCGACCTTTAATGTTTAGCTCGGTCATAGTGATAACCAACTAAAACTGCCTAAGTAAATGACTAAGTGTTGGTCACGGTCATAGTGATAACCAACTAAAACTGCCTAAGTAAATGACTAAGTGTTGGTCACTAATCATTAACAAAACTTAGAGATTAACAATCTCCCCCTTTGATATTAGTGGCAAAAACACACTTATCATTTCAATGTATTCCATCCAAAATTTTGCCTAAGTACACAGTGTACTCCCCCTAGGAATGTACATCAAACTACATACAAGAATGAATTTACATAGTATACATGCCTTCAAAAAAAATATTTACATTGATACCTGTACTAATCTCCTTATGTTGTATCCTATCAGTCTTGTTTGATTCCCCCTTGTTTTTGTCACTGATTACAGGTGGGGTCAAGTTATACTTGTCCAAAAACTTTTTATGAAGTTGTAAGGTGGACGCAAATTCAGTGTCCTAACTGTCCTTAACAAAATTCATAACCTCTATTTTGACTTCTAGCTCGACAGCTAGACTTACTAAACTTTCTACAGTGGAGAGATGAGAATCTCTCTTAACCAATTCATTTACAGATGAAAGTTCTTTCTGAATGAATTCCTTTGTACTCTTCTCTCCTTCAGCCTCAATTGCCTTAATAGGCAATTCTATTATTGAGTCTCTCAGCTCATCCTGACCCTCGGCATCAAAATTTCTAGAGTCATCAATTGTCACATCAATTGGACTATCAATTGTCAGATCAACAGTGTTTACTATCTCTGTTTGTTCTTTTGGTTCTACTCTAGTCTTGTCAGACTCAGATGTTCCTTCATCAATATTTTTGTCTTTTGGATCAATCAATCCAAAGATTTCCTTCCAAATCCTAGTACTCTGTTTTACTATACCTTCAATATCATTTTTCAAAATAGCATAACCTCTCTATTTAGGTATGAATTTATGCTTATATTCTTCAACAAATTTTTCTCTTTGTTTCTTAGTAAAATCAGGAATGACTTGAGCTAATGTGCCTTCTCTTATATGTCTCTCAGTTGTGAGTGCAAATTCCCATTTTCTAGATAGAAACTGATATAACTCACTCGACACATTGTTTCTTATCTGTACAGGAGTTAACTTGAAATTTCTCATCATATCTAGAAGAGCTTCCTAAACTTTATGCTTATCTTCTACCTTCAATTTTTCACACTTGATAAACTTAAAACCAGATAACCCTGCATAATTTCTCAAATTCTCACATACCTCATTAATATATCTAGGTCTCTTGAATGGTGTTGTTGGTATGTTGCTGGGCTCATCAGTTTTAGTCTTGTCTTCATCACTTTCTGGATCCAAATGCAGTTTCCTTCTTGGTCTCTTAACCCTTAGGCTCGACACATCTTTTGTTGTAAATTTGGTCTTCGATCCAGAACTACTCTCTCCAACCTTCTTTACATAGAATTTTTTTTTCTCTACTGGTGATGTGGTAGCAGATGCCCTTGTCCTTGGATGATTTGCAATGGGAGGGGTAACTTTGGGTTTTGCTTTACTCGGCTTGGTTACCTTGGCTATTGCTAGTTTCTTATCTTTTGCCTTAACAGTAATCTCTTCTTCATATTCACTGACTTCTACTTCTTGTTCTTCATATACATCTTCTCCTTATCTAGTATATATGTCTATAGGTGCATCCTCTAGCTCCTCATCACTCAGCAATCCAACCATCTTTTTTAGGTTTTCACAATCTTTTTCCTCTTTCTCTCCATGGTTCCTGCCTTAAGATTCATGAATATATTTGCCTTAGCTTCATCATAATTTCCGAATCTCTTTGATTTTGTATCAATCTCCTCTGCTAGGAGTGTTGTAATAGCTTATGATGTTTCATCAATGTTAACTTCATAGGGAAATGGCTCCAACCATGATACCCTAGGTGTCACAGCCTGAATGTAAGTGTAATCTGTATCAACTAGGAAACATATCTCTTCATAGTGCTTTTCCACAAGTGAATTAGGAATTCTAGTCCTAAACCTCATTCTCTTTTTGAATTCCCCAAAGTAGTTTCCCATAATACTATTGAAATTATTGCCTAATTGCTGAATACATTCACTAATTTCTAAAGTAATAGGTATATCCTTCTTCCAAACAATATTTCCCAGTGTAGGAAATGACTTCTGTACATAGAAGAATACACAAACTAGTAAAGAGCCAAACTTACATGATGAGCTTTTAGCTTTTCTGATAGATAGTAAGTTCTCAGCTAGTTGTGTCAATTGCAGCTCGGCAAGGTCATAGGTGTGATTCTTCTTGACTATCTTCCATAGTTGGTCCATGGCTGTATAGGGAACACTATCCAGTCGAATTGACTGATAGAACTTGTGTGCAATCACTCTCAATCCAAAATCAAGTTCTAAATATTCAATTGTAGAGATATTCATACCTCTATTATTCCAAATAGCTCCAGTGTTAGCTGCTATCTCTTCTTTACTTTGATCTCTCATTGTTCGTTTACCACTAATAACAAGATATCCAGTTACTTGATGAATAATATCTTTTGTGATCCTAACTAGTCCATTGTCCAGCCATATATGCATATTATGAACTTGGCTTAGAACAACCTTGATCCATTCATCCTTGAAGTCTGGCAGAAAATATAGGGCATGAGTTAACCCTTTGTCGGCTAAATACTTGAATTTGTCTTTTAGAATTCCATTTTTGCATAACTTGTTGTAGGATTTTCTCAATTCGTTATCACCTACTTCACCAATTTTAACCATGTAATAGGATCTAACATCATGGATCATAAGTACCTTTGGTGGGATTGATGAGAGGGCTCCATTTAGATCACTTAAAATTGCACTTTTGGGAACGGCTTGAAAGTTAGGTTGTGGACATGCATTACTTCTTACTAGCTTAATTTGTTTCAGCTCCTCCTCCATTCCTTTAACTAGTGCGGAAGAACTTATAGCCATAATCTCTAAAATTAGGGTTTGAGAATGAAGAACAAGGTACCTCAGCAAGTAACACTTCGCACTATTCAACTTAGGGTTGCCGACAGCATGCTAACGAGATTTTTGAAATAAACTTTACTAAGATTAATTCTGCAACTTCTTCGATCGCTCTGTGAATGTTGAAAATCGCAAGGTAAAATAAAGAATAGACTGTTCATCCTTATATATAGACTCGAAAGGTCAAGATAGGTAAGCAATAAATATTATGCATGTTAGGTTAGTGCAAGCTAGCTGTCATTGGCCAACTAACACAACTTGCATACCACTCATCTTACTATACTTGGCCATCACACAACTTACTCAGCTAACCAACTCGGCACCTATAGTGTAGTTAGCTCTTCTTGGCACTTGTCACAAACATGTCTAGGTGCATCTTAACATATACAGATATGGAATTTGGCACATTTATATGTTAGGAACTGATATAAGATTGAAATTTAAATGCAGTTCCTTACATACCACTCTTTCTTAGTTAGAGATGGTGTGATCACCTGATCCATTGGATTGGGTGACCTCAGCTTCAGTGGATTCAGTGCTACTCAGATTTATTTTCCTTACCCATGTCTGGTTCATCTGTGCTCTTATTTCTTCAACAATAGGAGCAAGAACTCTTGTTCTACACTCTCTCTTAGCATGACCTATCTTCAAACGACTAAAATAGACTAAGATTCCATTCATCCAACTCTTAGATTTCCCTCTGAAATGTGTCTTTAAGAAATCTTCAAGTGCGTGTCCATATTATTCATAGTAATGACAACTTTGCCTTGTATTATAATCCCAGTTGTAAGTGTTGCCTTTCCTAGATGCTTTTGTTTGTGTCTTTGATGTCCATTTTTGTTTAGCATTGGATCTACAGTCTTGTGCTTTATGACCATGTTTCTTACACTTGTAACAATAACCATTAAATATTGGTTTGGGAGGTGCATCACTTGCTTTATCCCAACATTCATGTGCTTTATGTCCAAATTTACTATAATTAAAATAGTAACCATTGAACTTAGGTTTAGGATTGGAATTACCTTTCTTGCTATGGAAAATGTTTTTTGTATGACCTGGTTTTCCACAATGGTGGCAAACAGGCTTGTTGTTCATTGTCTTTGTAGTCCTCCTTTCACCAATCTTAGATGATTCTCCTTTCTCGGTAGATGTCTTTGGTTCAGTGTGACCTAATCCAAAAGAATCCTTTGGCCTCCTTGATGCTTCCATTAGATTCTCAAAATGAGTTAAGGCTTCATTAGGTTTATTCAACCTTTCATTTAGTTCCTTCTCAGATCTGAAGTCATCTTTCAATTGATTTTTCTCAGATCTCAGATTCATCATTTCCATATCTTTCCTACTAATCTCCTAATTTGCAAGTAGCATTTGATTTTCCATGTCAACTTGATTGATTGTCATCATTTTCACATCATGTGTCCTTTCATCAAGTCTGACAGTTATCACTCTTTTATCTTCTTCTACCATAGCTTTGTCATCTTCAGCTCTCTTCTTTTGTTCCACTACTTCACATAGTCTCACTGTCTTCATTTGTTGTTCTCTTTCCAAGTTTCTGAATTCTTCACATAGTGCATTGTTCTTTTCCAGTAGATATGCAATTGCTACATTGTTCTCAGTGGAATCTCTATTTTGAAATAGATTTGCAGTGTCATCTTCCTGGTAATGAGTATCATTCATTTGTTTGGCCAAATATTTCCTAGCTATCAATGATTTCTTCAATTCATGTCTTGCTATCTCAAGCTAATGTAATGCTAGCTTAATCTCGATCTTTTGATTCTCAATGACTTTACCCAAGTTGTAAACCTCCATCTCAAGATCGGTAATCACAAGCTGATTAAAAGCCTTTTGTAGGTAAACTATGCTTTGATACCAATTGTTAGAAGTACAATAATGGGGAAAGCAAGATGCTGAGAGGGGGGAGTGAATCAGATCTTAAAACTTAAGCACTTAAAACAAATTGATTCACATTCATACATATATGAATTTAATCTAACATCAGATAGCATCAACAACATGAAATGTATGGATCATAACACAGAATTTTGGTAACCCAGAAACCCAAATAGGTAAAACTAGGGTAGGGATGACACCCACAAAATCTTCACTACTACAGCAATAAAGTGTTCTTGTTAGGGCTACAAGAGTTTGATTGCAACATGAAATCTACCTGGTTAAAGGTCTATTCAATTAAGAACTAAAGATCATTACAATCTACCTTGTTAAAGGATTTCAACCTACAGTAAATTAAGCACTCGGCTAAGAAATTTAAACCGGTCTGATAGAACCACTATGTTAAGATATTTCACCTGATACACCTATTAGAATGTTTCAAATAGTGATCCTTCGTTATGCACTCAGATGCTGATGATGAATCTTCTCTTTCCAATACCTTTTGTGATCTCTCAATCTGATATGTCTTTACTCTACTTTTCACTGCTCTGTCATCTGCTTGATCTAGGATTCTTCTCAAAATGACTTACTATTCATCTCTCTAGAACAACAACCCTTCTCTACCAAACTGTATATCTCTCACACACACTTATTTTCTAGGATTAGAAGAAATCTTATATGTCTTTACGGATCTGGCAGTGAGATGTAGATAAACAATCAAGATCTATAATTTATTCTTCCAATGCATTCTAATTTCCTGGTTGGCTCCATGCCATGCATAGTATTAAAAAATTAAATGCGTAATTAGCTTAGTAGACAAACATTAAATGCATACAAATGTCAACCCAAATCTCATACAAGTCGGCCTAAACATTTTACATAAAAGTTTGAATCAATCCTGACATGTATGCAAAAACTGTTCTTCTCGGCACTTAACATCTTTGTCACTCGACACTTAATATTCTACTCAGCTCAGCATGATGTAACTCGGCAACCTAAAACTTGCTCAGCAATGTTGCTCGGCCTTTAATGTTTAGCTCAGCCATAGTGATAACCAACTGAAACTGCCTAAGTAAATGACTAAGTGTTGGTCACTAATCATCAAAAAAACTTAGAGATTAACAAAAAGATCAATGACATTCTATTCTATTTGAATACAAAACTGGTCAATCAACAAACTATATCCCTCATGGAACCATGAAATGACTGGAAGCACCTAGAGCCAGTACTTTGCAACTCTCTGTGGAGACCAGGATTTGGAACCCTGTCACAATGGACGAAATCTGCGTAAGTAGAAAAAAGAAAACCACCATATTCTTCCTCCCTTAAACACATGTCCCTCATCTCAAATATCTTGAACTGAATCCTTTACAACTTCTCAAAAATCTGATTTTATCTGTCGATATGTCTTCTCTATTTTTTCCAAATTTTAGATGACTCATTGTTTCTTCATTTTATTCAAACTGATTTATCTTGGACTAAAATTGCCTACAAAATCAGAATCCTTGTTTCGAGACCTTTTCGGTGATATATGATACTCTATACTTCTGATAAAAATTTCCCCCTGAACATTCAAACATTCTCGTGCAAAATATTTTAAATTATGGACTATAGTATACACATTATATATTAATTTTGATTTTTTAAATCCCTTTTAAGCACAAACCTGAGCGGGCCCCACATGCCATGTGGCACCACTTGATTTTCCTAGAAATCCACCTAGGCACCTATGTGTCCTACTTGTGCCATGTGGCAGCTTCTGATTCGTCTACAGGTCCAATTGGGTGCCTACATCATCTGCCCTGTGTCTGGCCCACCACCTGTCTAGATGCCACATGTCACATTGTCACGATGCCTCTATGGTAACCACCTTGCATCTTTATCTTCAAGGCTTCACGATAGCCATCCATTTTTGTCACCTTGGGATGCTTTCCAACTCAGATGATCTCTTGCGTGACCGCCACCTCATCGCCACCTAGACACCACCTTGACTGCACCGTTGTCAGCCTTGCCACGTGTAGCATTGTTGCGATCCCTTGAAGCTATCTACCTCACATCTTTCGAATAGAGTCATCACGCCAACCATTGATTTTTTATTGCCTCAAGATGCATGTCAAATTTGCAAGCCTCCACTCCACGCACTTGCCACGTCAGCTCTGCGAGCCCCACCAAAATTTGGTGTTTAGTCGCTGAAGTCATTCTGGCATGGTATTCAAGGCAATCCGCCACCTGCGCGTGCATGGCAGTGTCTATGCAGAAACATATTTGCACCTTAGTAAACAAAATATGTTAATAGCATAAATGTTAGAGTATTGTATTTATTTGCAAATTACTAACACATGTTAACACAATAGGCTAACATTTATGTTGTTAATATATTTTGTTAACAACATATTTTTTTTACTAAGGTGCAAATATGTTGCTACATAGACACTGTCGAGCGTGCATAGCTTCCAGCTTCATCTTCATATCACTATCTGTGGCTTTTTTCTTATAAAGCTCAATGCATTCCAAATCCTATCCAATGTGAGATAATACGTTTTTGAGTTTTTAAAGATTTTCATGTTTTCTGCATCAAAATTGGGGGTCCCACCATACAATGAATCCTTTAGCCAAAGGGCCAGCCAAGGTGCCCCTTGGCTCTTTACTTATTTCATAAAGCAAGTGTTAGCATATTAAAACATTGAAATGTCCTCCTCCACTATGCATGTGGGATAATGTTGTTTGCATTTTCAAGCTTTTTAAAGCCTTCTACATGTTGCGCAACTTATCCTTATGATGTGCTTTGTTAGATTTTTCATGTGTCCTTCCTCAATGTTGGACTGGAGTTGATTTTTTAATGTTTAATGTTATAAACCCTCCCATTAAAATCAATGCAAGCTCCTCCAGTTACATTATGTATACTTTCATCTTCAGATTGCAACACACAGACTCCTTTAATTTCATCATTTTCTAGACAAAGCACTTGCTAGTTGCATTTTCTCTGAGGTTTCATTAACAACAGCATAAAAGAAAACTTTTTTTATCCCCACACTGGCCATTTTTCTCTCCAAAGATCCCTGTTGATTGCCATATTTTGCACAAGTTGCCTCTTATCATTGCGTTTGTTTTCACTTTGCAAAGTTCCATGTTTTTCTGCTTTTGAATGAAATATGATATCAATCCCACTACCTTTTTCCAGCGCTGGTCTCTTTGGCTTTTAGCACAGGTGTTTATGTGTTTGAAAAAATCCTTTTCCCCACTATTTTATACATAGGCTTCCACTTGAAATTGTAAATTTTAATGTTTTTAAAAAACTTCCTTGAATGCTCCACATGCTATTATGCAATACAGTTTGTTGTTTAATGTTTTTAAAGAAACTTCAAATCCCCACCAAATTTTGTGTTGGCTCTTCCTTACTATGGCGTGGGATCTTTTTTTCACTCCTTCCTTGCATTGAGCAGCTCCATTTCTAATCTAATTAGTTACCTTGCGCAACAACAAAATACCTGCATAGAACATGTACTCTCCTCCATAGTTGGATTTATATTTCTTTAAGTTTCAAGTGCCTATATATGCTGCGCAATCCCAATTTTCATTTGGTTTTAAAAGGCTCTAAACTCTTTCCTCCTTACCTTGCTGTACAGGAGGCATGACTCTCTTAGCATGGGCTTCCAGCTGTCTATGGCTCTGCATTGCAAAACTTTCTTTCTCCCTTAGAACATCCAATGAGAAATAGTAGGAAAAGGTTTCATCTCCTCTTACATAATGAAAATCCCCAATGTTTTGAGTAGGAGGAAATTGTAGCAATGTCATGTCATAAAGACCATAGTCTCTAAAAAACAACATCCCCCCATGCCTCAAAATCAATAAGCACTCTTTGATGACATGCAACATTCTCTTCAAAGGCACTGACGACAGAGTGAATATCAATGTCACAAAATCCAATCCACCAGTGCAACATTGTTTATTCCTCTGATCAACAATTTCTTTGATATCGACTCCTTTGCAATTTGTAACATCATTTCCCTAAGCCAAAACATTATCAGCATCAAGGTGACAATTGCCTTTCTTATCCTTTAATTTTAAATGTAGCCTTATATCAAATTTTCACCATGCATAGCTACTAGGGATAATGCGTAGTCATCCTGGATTGGCATTTGTATTTTTTTGATAGTTATTTTTTTCTTTAAAACCTGTGCGGACATCTCTCCCATTATATTTTCTTTAATTTTTTTAATTTTGATACTCCTATGAGAAAGCATTAGTGTAAATAAGATTGGGATCACTGTTGCAGTCAGTTGTCTCAATGTGTGACCACTAATGATGTAATGAGTCTATTTGCAAAGATTTCTATCTGTCATTTATTCAATTAACTGAAACATAGCAGACTGTGCAATCAGACCATAAAACACTGAGTTAGTAGCCACCACAAACAACCTTTTATATTTTTATAATAGTAATCTGATAAACTACAATTGGCCTCTAGAACTGGCCTTAAAAATTGATAAAATCAAGTAACCAAAAAGTGGCACTGGGCATACATATTACATGGTTGACATTCTTCCATACTGCAAAGTGATATCTGACAAGATCCAACAGGTCAAAATATTTTAATTATCAAAGTCGCCTCTTTAGGATAATTCTACAAGTTACTCTGTCAAAAACAATAAAACACATCTAGTTTTGACTTTGAAAACAAATCAAGTGACCTCTTAAAGACCCGAGCTTCTAGACATTGGAATTATGTTATATGGAGAGAATGAATCTAGAAGGGAAACTCATTATGATCAAATGGTCACATTTGGCAGACTTTTGAAAGTACTCACTTGGAAATACAGAACAAGAAGAAAAGTATCTGGAAAAACATGCATACAAAACCCTCAGGACCTGAGACCTTGCAAACTTGAAGTAAATTTGGTCTACAATAAAGGGCCATCATTTTCTTGATATGAACAATCATGGTATCAAAGATATATCCTCACAAACAAGGCCTCCGACCAACTGTACAACTGATCTGCATTAAATTGTTAGAAACTGCAAACAGAATTAGATTGAAAAAATGGGCAAACAAATTCATCGTGGCCTAAAAATATTTATGGTAGCACATTTCAATGCCTACAATATAGGGGAGAATTCAATTTTCTATCCCATTGAACCGAGTGTAAACTTGTAAGACCTCAAAGTCATCAACTTCATAATTCTAGAGTTTCACATTCTGAGAATCAGCATTAATTGCAAATGGAATGACTTAGGCAAAATGTGAAAATAAACTCATGGGGGTCTAAAAAAGGAAACATAACTTCTCTCTCATGCCTAAAAAACCTCAGACCCATCCTTATATCATGAAACCTTATTCAGCCAAAGATGCAAGCATGCAAAGTAGGCCATTTGCTATAATCAATTAATATGCAGAATGCAGATTCAAGTGACCACCTTTAAACAACTGTCTCCGAAACTCATCAAATCTGAATTCTTAAAGCTGTGACTCATCTCATCTACCCCATGATAGGTTTTTAACATGTTCCCCAATCAGTATGTCATGAAAATCATTAGGTCACATTTTACTTGCACTTCAAGTAGGCATCTTTGAAAAGTTTTCAAGGGTACTCACCTTGCCTTAGAGAAAATTTTGAATTGGTCACTCCAAATTTGTGCCAATTTTTAGAGTACCAACAGTGGATTTATCTAGGGACATGTTCCCCTTGTGGGCATGTAGATAATTCAAAATCTCTTGGTGAAGCAGATCACTCAAAAATCAGGCTTCTTTTCAACCTTCCAAAAATCGGGCTCCTTATTGAAAATACAAAGCACCTAAGACAACTGAAAGAAAAGCAGCTTTAAAACATGCACAATATTCACAAATGTACTTACACCATCAAAATGCAATCATAACTTACCCATATGAAATGTTTGATTCTCATCATTCTGTAAAACTTCTTTCCAAACAATCGACCATTCTGAAATTTTTTTGCACAACTAATGCCACTATCACACTTATCATTGTCATTGCACCTATCATCTTGTGGCATAACGAATTCATGCATTGGATGAAAATATCCATAATCTAAAAAATATCCTTTTTATTCAATACATGGTAAACATTCATATGGAACATGATATTCTTCATTATCAATCTTCTTGACATGCTCAAATAAATACTCAACTGGCTGCATTGAAAATTTAAAACATTCAAATTCAACCACACAAGCAACATCATAATGATTTATCTCAGCGAGTGCTTGGACATCAAAGAAAATATTCTCACACTCAGCCCCATACATAGTAGACCAATATTTTGGAAGATGATTTTGAGTTGTAACTTCTTATTTCAGACTCGGTTCATAATAAGAAACTTCATTCATTTCCAAGCTACAAGAATCTTCAAAATCAACACTAGAAGAAGATTGATCATTAGAGAAGGATATTGAATCAGACATTTCATCTTGTTTCCCATAGCTATTCTTTTCATAATTTGATATATCATTCAAATCAACTAAATTTTTAACTATGTCCTCATACAAAGGATTAGAAACCACATGGAAACCCTTCTCAAAATCTGAACAACAAAGCATTAGATGGTCCCTCTCTACTTCATCAAAGAGTGGATTAAAAACTTCATTACCTTCACTATCACTTTCAAAATCATAGTCATCCTCATCCATGAGATAAAAATATGAATCATCATCTTGGTGATGAGAATGCTGAAAAGGAACATCACCAACTATGTGAAGAAGCTCTTGTACTGAAACATCATATATATAATCATTTGCAGGCTTGAATTCATGCATACACACATTAGTTTGTTTTTCATAGAGAAAATTTGGGACACATAGAGCTAGATTAAACACATACTAAGACTTATCCACTCCTTCTGAGCATATTATACAACTTCTTGGCTCAACATCAACCTCATGAGAAACATAACCAACATTGCTAGGAGATTCATAAGACAATTTAAGAATTGGAGCAACAGGCTGAAAATTATATGAATCAACACTTATAACATCTTCAGCATAGTTATCACTTACATGATCAATAGAAGGCTATATTTGAACCTCTATTGCTGAAACAATCTCATCCCTTACTTGCTCTTTTACCTTTATTTCAACTTGAAACTGAATGTGTGAAGAGGAATCAATAGAAACTTTATACTACTGGTTGAAAGCTGCATTCTCAATCTGATTTGTATTTGTTATTTGTGTGTCATTAAGGGTAGAAAACTCACCAACATTCTGAGAATTCCATGGAGATTATGCACTTTTATATTCAATCCTATATGCGGTCCCAAGAGAAGTTGTATTTTCAAATTTATAACTTCTCATGAAACCAAACTTCATCATTCCTTCAATGTCCCTCACTATCTGACATGCTTGATATAAATTCTAAGGTTCTTTATCTCTCAGCTTGTAACTCATCTCTTTATCAAATGCACACAAGTACATAACCAAAGCCATGGCACTTTGGGGTCTACATTTCTCAAGAATTTTCTTTAATGTCTTCATAAATCTGATATTGAAACTACCTACCAGCTCCTCATCTTCAATATGAGTATCAAATAAATTAGCAATCAAATCATATTCACTAACCCATTCTTTGTACTGTTCATTGAATGCTTCTTCCAATTATTTCCACGAGCCGATAGATTGTGGTAACAAAAATGAGAGTCATTCTCTCACCTCATCTTTCAAAGACTGTGTAAACAAATTCATAATGACATCCTCATGAACAACATCAAAGTCCTCTATCAAATTAATGAACTCATTCAAATGCTTCTCAGCCAATTCATGTTTTATACCACTGAATTTAGGCAAGTTTTTTCTGACTTGAGATGGAATAAGATTAGGGAAACCCTGAATGCCAATGAAGTTCAGGGTTGCATACAACTCAATTCTAAGACCCTGTTTACTATATTGTTGAGACATCTTATTACGCACGGTTACTCTCGACATACACAAGACTAGAAATAAACATAATACATTCCCAAATGACTTCACCAACACTTCAGTTTGACCATAAATAACTTGATCAAACTTTTCAAACCACTCGCATACCATAGCCAAAGATGAAAATTGAAACTAACCCATAGTAGTATGCAAACCATATTTCAATAATTTTCCCTTTTAATTAGTGCTTCTATCACTTGATAGGGAAACAATTCTTGATTCTTTCTCAAAGAAAATGAGGATTACCTGGATAATTCTCTTGCTACTGTCATTCTAAATTCCTTTCTTATTTTTTCATTCACCATTGAATCTTTCGAGCATCTACTAGATCCTTGCTGCAAGTGTTCCCAATTGATCATCAATTTTCTTTCATCTAAGTGCACACTAGTAAAGAGATATTTCAGAGTTGCCACTCACTGCTATGAGAATGAATAAAACATAAATATAACAAGGACAAGTTAGAATTCAAACAAAGATAGTAGACTTTCAGCAAGTCAATTGGATCTGACACATTTCTTAACCAAGAAGATATTCAAAATCTCTTTTAACAACAACAAAAACTAGATTGGTAAATATGATCTGAAGGACTTTTTCAGATTTACAAAGATTTATAACTCTATCCTCAAAATGGATATGGCAGACGACTGTATTTATAAACAAACAGGCTAGGAGTCTAGCTCAACTTGATAAACCTAAATTATTTACTGCAAATTACTTCAACTCCCTAGTAGAGTCACCATTTTGTTGATTCTTTTTTATGCTATGATTATTAAACAACAACCTTTTCACTTTTTGATATATTTTATAGACTAGCCAACTCCCAGTATTCAACCTAGACTTAAAAGGACCAATTAACAAGGATGCAGATCCATCCTTCTTTGCTTTAGGTTCTACAAAACCAAGGGGGGAAAACCCTTCAATTCCTTCAATACTCTGTTTGGCATCAATTAGCAGCAATCTCACAAAGGCTTCAACACGACCGGGAGATACTAGGTGACCGACTAATCACCCATTGAACATCGACCTTGAAGTGGAGTAGGAGAATAGTACAACCACAAACCACATAAAACCTTCAGATATTTAGAGTTTATTTATTTAAAATACATAACATATCCAAGACTTAACTAGATATGCAATCAATATAGAAGATAATACTCAATGATCAGTGCTTTATCCATTGGGCAATCCCCTTTAACCAAATTTAGAAATACAACAATCAACTTCTATCAGAAATTCCAAGCCATGAACATAATAAATCCAGATCAATACTACTTATAGAAATCCTCTTGTAGACAACTGAATGAAACTATGTCACATCTAAATCAACATTTAATCTGATCCTAGATCAGAACTGAAGAATGATAACACATACACTCCATGCAAAGAATCAAAAAGTTCAGACTTTACAAGACTAACACCAAGGAGAGATTTGAATATGGAATTCTCATATTAAGTGTGACAAATCACATTACTATATACAAATTCGTAATCAGGAATGTACCGCTTCAATAAATTGCAAAAGATCAATGACATTCTATTCTATTTGAATACAAAACTGGTACAATCAATAAACTATATCCCTTATGGAACCATGAAATGACTAGAAGCTCCTGGAGCCAGTACTCTGCAACTCTCTGTGGAGACCAGGATTTGGAACCCTATCACAATAGAAGAAATTTGCATAAGTAGAAAAAGAGAAACCATTAGATTCTTCCTCCCTTGAACACCTATCCCTCCTCTCAAATGTCTTCAACTGAATCCTTTATAACTGCTCAAAAATCTGATTTTATCTGCCGATATGTCTTGTCTATTTTTTCCAAATTTTAGCTGACTCATTATTTCTTCATTCTATTCAAACTGATTTCATCCTGGACTAAAATTGCCTAAAAAATTGGAATTCTCATTTTGATATTGTTTTAGTGATATATGATACTCTATACTTCTAATAACAATTGCCCCCTAAACATTTAAACATTCTCGTGCAAAATATTTCAAATTCTGGACTATAGTCTGCATATTATATATTAATTTTGATTTTTTAAATCCCTTTTAAGCACAGACCTGAGCGGGCCCCACATGCCATGTGGCACCACCTAATTTTCCTAAAAATCTACCTACACACCTATGTGTCCTACTTGTGCCACATGGCAGCCTCTGATTTGTCCACAGGTCCAACTGGGTGCCTACATCATCTGCCCAGTGTCTGGCCCGCCACCTATCTAGATGCCATGTGTCACACTATCGCAATGCCTCTATAGTAAGCACCTTGCATCTTTATCTTCAAAGATTCATGACAACCATACATTTTTGTCACCTTGGGATGCATTCCAACTCAGATGATCTCCTGCGCGGCCGCCACGTGGATGCCACCTCGATCACACCGCTATTGACCCTGCCATGTGTCATGCTATCGTGATCCCTTAAATCTATCTACCTTGCATCTTTTGAATAGATTAATCATGCCAAACGTTAATTTTTTATCGTCTCAAGATACGTGCCAAATTTGCAAACCTCCACTCCATGCGCTCACCACATCAGCTCTACGAGCCCCACCAAAATTTGGTGTTTAGTCACCAAAGTCATTTTGGTATGGTTTTCAAGGCAATCTACCACCTGTGCATGCATATCCTCCAGCTTCATCTTCATATCACTATTTGTGGCTTTTTTCTTATAAAGCTCAATGAATTCCAAATCCTACCCAATGTGGGATAATATGTTTTTGAATTTTTAAAGCTTTTCATGTTTTCTACATCAAAATTGGGGGTCCCACCACACAATGAATCCTTCAGCCAAAGGGCCCGCCAAGGTGCCCCTTGGCTCTTTACTTATTTCATAAAGCAAGTGTTGGCATATTAAAACATTGAAATGTCCTCCTCCAATGTGCATGTGGGATAATGTTGTTTGTATTTTCAATATTTTTAAAGCCTTGTACATGTTGCGCGTCTTATCCTTATGATGTGCTCTATTAGATGTTTCATGTGTCCTTCCTCAATGCTGCGCTGGAGTTGATTGTTTACTGTTTAATTTTTTAAACCCTCCCATTAAAATCAATGTAGGGTCCTCTAGTTACATTTCGTAGACTTTTATCTTCACATTGCAACACAAACTCCTTTAATTTCATCATTTTCCAGACAAAACACTTGCTATTTGCATTTACTCTAATATTTCATTAACAACAACATAAAAGAAAACTTTGTTTATCCCCACGCTGGCCATTTTTCTCTCTGGAGATCCCTATTGATTGCCATGTTCTGCGCAAGTTGCCTCTTATCATTGCATTTGTTTTTAGTTTGCAAAGTTCCATTTTTTTCTTCTTTTGAATGAAATATGATATCAATCCCACTGCCTTTGTCCAGCATTGGTCTCTTTGGCTTTTAGCGCGGGTGTTTTATATGTTTAAAAAAATCCTTTCCACCACTACTTTATACGCAGGCTTCCACTTGAAATTGTAAATTTTAATGTTTTTAAAAAACTTCCCTGAATGTTGCACAGGCTACTATGCAATATAGTTTGTTGTTTGTTTTAAAAGAAACTTCAAATCCCCACCAAATTATGCATTGGCTCTTCCTTTCTACGGCATGGGATCTTGTTTTCACTCCTTCCTTGCATTGAGCAGCTCCATTTCTAATCTAATTAGTTACCTTACGCAACAAAAGAACACCTGCACAGAACATGTACTCTCCTCCATAGTTGGATTTACATTTCTTTAAGTTTCAAGTGCCTCTATATGTTGCGTAATCCCAATTTGCATTTGGTTTTAAAAGGCTCTAAACTCTTTCCTCCTTACCTTGTTGTGCAGGAGGCATGACTCTCTCAACATGGGCTTCCAACTGTCTATGGCTCTGCATTGCACAACTTTCTTACTCCCTTAGAACATCCAATGAGAAATAGTAGGAAAAGGTGTCGTCTCCTCATACTTAATGAAAATCCCCAATGTTTTGAGCAGGACGAAATCATATCATTGTCATGTCATAAAGACCATAGTCTCTAAAAAATAGCATCCCCCCATGCCTCAAAATCAATAAGCACTCTTTGATGACATGAAACATTCTCTTCAAAGGTACTGAAGATAGAGTGAATATCAATGTCACAAAATCCAATCCACCGGTGCAACATTGTTTATTCCTCTAATCAATAATTTATTTGATATCGACTCCTTTGCAATTTGTGACAATTGCCTTTCTTATCCTTTAATTTTAAATGCAGCCTTCTATAAAATTTTCACCATGCATAGCTACTAGGGATAATGCACAGTCATCCTGGATTGGCATTTTTTTTTTATAGTTAGTTTTTTCTTTAAAACCTACACAAACATCTCTCCCATTATATTTTCTTTAATGTTTTCAATTTTGATACTCCTACGAGAAAGCATTAGTGTAAATAAGATTGGGATCATTGTTGTAGTCAGTTGTCTCAATGTATGACCACTAATGATGTAATGATTCCATTTGCAAAGCTTTCTATTTGTTGCTTCTTCAATTGACTGAAACATAGAAAAATGTGCAATCAGACCATAAAACATTGAGTTGGTAGCGACCACAAATAACTTTTTATATTTTTACAATATTGATCTGATAAACTACAATTGGCCTCTGGAACTGGCCATAAAAACTGACAAAATCAAGTAACCAGAAAGTGGCACTGGGCATACATATTCCATGGTTGACATTATTCCATACTGAAAAGTGATATTTTATGAGACCCAACAAGTCAAAATATTTTAATCATCCAAGTCGCCTCTTCAGGATAATTATGCAAGTTACCCCATCAAAAAAAAAACACATATTTGGTTTTTACTTTGAAAACAAATCAATTGACCTCCTGAAGACCTGAGATTCTGGATATTGGAAGTATGCTATATGGAGAGCATGAATCCATAAGAGAAACTCATGACGATCAAATGGTCACATTTGGTAGACCTTTGAAAGTAGCCACTTGGAAATACATGAACAAGAAGACATGAGAAAAACTGATTTCTGCAGATGAAAAGTATCTGGAAAAATGTGCATACGAAAGCCTCAAGAACTGAGACCTTGCATACTTGAAGTAAATTTGGTATAAAATACATGGACATCATTTTCTTGATATGAAAAATAATATTATTCAATATATATCCTCACAAACAGGGCCTTCGACCAACTTTGCAACTGATCTGCATTAAGTTGTTAGAAACTGCAAATGGAATCAGATTGACAAACTAGGCAAACAGATTCATCATGGCCTAAAAATATTCATGGTATCACATTTCCATACCTAAAATATAGGGGATAATTCAATATTCTATCCCATTCAACCGGGTGTAAACTTTTAAGACCTCAAAGTCAGCAACTTCATAATTCTGGAGTTTCACATTCTGAGAATCAGCATTAATTGTAAATGGAATGACTTAGGAAAAATGTGCAAATGAACTCATGGGGGTCTGAAAATGGAAACATGCTTCTCTCTCATGCCTAAAAAACCTCATACTGATCCTTATATCATGAAACCTTATTCGGCCAAAGATTCTACAAGCATGCAAAGTAGGCCATTTTCTATAATCACGCAATATGCAGAATATAGATTCAAGTGAACACCTTTAAACAACTGTCTCTGAAACTCATCAAATCTGAATTATAAAAGATGTGACTCATTTCATCTACCCCATGATAGGTTTTTAACATGTTCCCCAATTATTATGTCATGAAAATCATCAGGTCACATTTTACTTGCACTTCAAGTAGGCATCTTCGAAAAGTTTTCAAGGGTACCCACCTTGCCTTAGAGAAACTTTTGAATTGGTCACTCCAAATTTTTTCCAAATTTGAGAGTACCAAAAAGTTGTGTGTGCTGCCTTGTTTCTATCAATTTTTATGAGAGTTAAGTCCTCTTTTGGAAGCTTGATTGCTTGAGGAGATCTGGGATGGAATTTTTTAAGAAGGATAGTCCATGATTTGAAGACACTAACTATTCAATATAGAAATGAGGCATGAAGACGCATGACGACACACTTTAGATGCATTGGATAATAATACTAGAATATCATTGATAAATCTTACAATCCTTCTGTAGATCTTTCTACTGGTACTATGGATGAGAAGAAACAATTTGACTACAACATTTGAGCTAAGGAAGCATTATTGAGTTTCCTGTCTGATATAGAGTATATAAATGTTATAGAATCAAAAATTGCACATGAGGTATGGAAAAATTTGTAGAATTTATATGAAGGAGATGCCTATGTGAAGAAAGAAAACTTGCAAAGTTTGAAATGGAAATTTGAATCATTAAAGATGAGTGAAGATAAGAACATCACTTCTTACATACAAAATATGAATGAGATTTTATGTGGAATTAGATGTGTTGGTATAACGTTGGTAGAGGATGAGATTATTTATAAGATTCTTATATCCTTACCTCCTTCTTACAAACACAAGGTTACTACTATTGAAGATATTAGAACTGAGATTGTTGTAATAAGTGACACATTGGTTGGTATGTTATCTTCCTTTGAGACGGGTAAATTTGGTGATTCTCTTCATAAATTTGAAAATACATTCAAAGCTATTATTTCTAAGGATAAGCTAAGATATGACCCTGGATAAATTTCATCAAAGTATGCATCCAGATATGCTAAGGAGAAGGAATAAATTGAGGAAGAGGAAAGAAAATTTGAGGAACTTTAAACCCGTATTTCCAAGAGATTGTCTAAAGGTGATGGTAAGTATGAAGGAAAGTTACCTTTGAAATGTTTTTCTTTTAACAAGATAGGTAATTTTTCTTCAAGATGTCCTGAGAGAGTACCAAAGCATCAGCCTGTAAAATTCCCACCTAGATATTAGAAGAAATGTTATTGTGCTACTAATGAAGGTGTGAGTAATGATGAATCTGAAAAGAGTGAAAATGAGATTGTGTTTATTTATATCAAAGAAGAGGACCCTATTTTCATAAAAATGAAATAACCCTAGCTATACAAGTTGAAAAGAAAGATGAATGGGTGATACAAAATAGGTGTTCACATCATATGACCGGAGATAAGAAAACATTTGTGAATTTGGAAAGGTATGATGGTTGTGTTGTTATATTCAGTGATGACACTCCTTATTTGATTAGAGGTAGAGGTTCCATTACACTTGAAGGTAAGAATAATATTGATGATGTTTTATATGTTGAAGGTCTAAAACATAATCTCTTGATTTTTGGACATCTTGTTGACAAAGGTTGTAATCTAGAATTTAGGAATGACAAATGTAGAATCTTGCAAAGTTCAAGTGTTGAGATTGCATCAGGAACATATAACAAAGGTATTGTATTTGATTTGAATAGTGTAGAGAATAGATGTTTGATTGCTTAAATTTATGACAATTGGTTATGGCACAAAATATTTTGTCATATGAACTTTGATAGCATTGTGAGGATAAGTACTAATAAATAAGTGAGAGATTTACCTAAATGTTTGAAGCTAGCTAATGCAATGTGTATGGAATGTCAGTTGGGTAAGATAACCAAATCTACTTTAAAAAGAAAAATGTATTCTTCAAGTGGATTTTTAGATCTTGTGCATGTTGATTTGTATGGCCCTGCTAGAACTAGAAACTATTATGGAGATAGGTATTTCATATTATTCATTAATGATTATTCAAGGATGACGTGGATTACATTTTTAAAATAAAAATCTGAATCTTTTGACAAATTCAATATTTTTAAGGCTATGGTTGAGATAGTGACATGTATGAAGTTTAAATGACTAAATCTGACGGAGGTAGTGAATTTACATCTGGTGAATTTAATGTGTTTTGCGAAGAGCATTGAATAAAGAGATAAATGTTTGCACCATGGACCCCACAGTAGAATGGTATTATAGAGAGAAGAAATATAAATATCCTAGACATTGTTGGATGATATCAGATTTGGGTACTATTTGTATTATTGATTTTCATGTTTTGTCACTGATGTCAACATGTGTTTTTGTGGAGAAAACAAACCGGTTATTTGACTGATAAAAGTGCAAGAAAATTGTACGGATTATTCAGAATGATAGAAGACAAGGATATGAAGAAGGATGGGTGATGAACTTATTCCTAAGGTTTCTTGACCTGAGGTTACATATTGGTAGTGTTATAGATGATTTAGTGAAGACTGGTTTCTAGGTTGTGGTAGTAATTCTTAATAGATAAGGTCTCTATATTTTGCGTCTGTGAGCTTATGGAATGATAGAGGACACATTGAGGAATGTTTATTGTTGATCGATAGCTATGAGAGCATTGGTGACGTCAGTTGTGGTGTGTATTGTGGATCTTGGAATATAATTGATGTATTGTAATTGATTTTAACTTGTTATAGGTACCATGTGTATCTTAGAAAGGGGTTAAACAATTATTTGTATATTGGGAAATCCTAATTGGCCAACCTAATTAATTATTTTTGTATTGGGAAAGCTTAATTATCTTACCTAATGAATTATTGTAATAGGGTATATATGAGAGATCTTTTCTTTTGGAAAGATGTGGTAGAGACTAAAAAGGGGCAGAGAAATGTGAAAGTTGCGAGGCTTGTTTGGTATTTGGATGTAGAGAAGAGTTTTTGATAAGAATAATTCATTGGAAATCACCAATAAAAGACAATTTCTATTAGACAGTTCATTAGATTATATATTTTCTATATACACTTGTTTGGATTGTAAATACTTGAGGGTAGCATTAACCTTGTTTGGGCAGTGTGCTTGGGTAGTGAGCTCATTGTTACTCTTGACTCCTAATAGGGCCTATCATTAAATAGGGACCATGTACTGTAATGTTGTAATAAGCTCCTAAGAGGGCTAAATATTTTAAGAGGGATACTATACTCTCAGTACATCATTTATGGGTGTTATTTCCCACTAGTGTTTTATCTTTAATAGGGTTTCCTCGATAAAAAGTATTGTGTTATTATGTTGGCATTTACTGTGTTATCATTTGCATTGAATTTTTGGTTTATAAAGTTTAAAGTTTAATATTATGTATCATAACTTATTCACCCCTCCCTCTTAGTTGTGCTTGTGGACTATTATTCCTAACAATTGGTATTAGAGCTACTGATCCTTAGAGAGAGAGATTGATAGCTTGAGGTGATCCTGAAGATGACTTACTATTGGAAGGATATTTTGAATTTTGATCCTAATGACAGTTGGAAGAAAAAGATGAGAACACATTTTCTATGTTTGGGAATCGACTACTAGATGATCACAAAAAGGAAGGAAAAGATAGCGACTAAAGATGAATTAGAGAAGGATAATGAAGGTGATAAGAAGCTATTTTTATGTAATATGGTTGCAAGGGAATCATTTATCAGCACACTTTCTAAAGGTGAATTCATAGAAGTAAAAGACTAGGATTGTGCACATGAGATTTGGACAAGATTGGAAGCACTGTATATAGGAGAAAAGCTTACTAAATAGGAAAAGCTACAAAACTAGAAGACAAAGATAGAATCAATGAAGATGAGAGATGGTGATAACATTAGGGCATATGCACAAATAATTACTAAAGTGGTTACTGGCATCAGAAACTCTGGAGGTACTTATAGTGAGGAAGAAGTGATTGTGAAGATACTCAAATCTTTGACACCCATATACAAAACTAAGGTACAAGCTATAGAGGATATTGTACCTTTGACACAAAACTTCACTAGAGAGGTGTTGATTGGAAAACTTACTAATTTTGAGGCTATAGAATTGGCAAATTCTTTACCTAAAGTAGATTCAGCATTCAAGGTGACCACCCATAGAAACAAAGAATAGCAACAATGGAAACTTGAGAGAAGAGCTTGGAGACTATGTTGCTAGAAGGAAATGTATCACATGTTCATTGGAGGGAAGTTGTTGGTACTATTGTGTAAACCTTGAACTTGAATATAATTGAGATTAGAGAAGGTACAAATAAGACTCCGTATGAATTATGGTTTGATCATAAACATACTATAAAATATTTTAGAATATTTGGAAGTAAATGTTATATCAAAAGAGATGATGAGATAGGAAAGTTTTATGCTAGAAGTGATGAAGTATTTTTCTTTGGTTATTCTACTAAGAGAAAAGCATGTAAATTTTTCAATATGAGATTGAGAAAGTTTATTGAAAGCAACAATGTGAGGATAGATAAAAGTTTTAGATTCAGGAAAAAATGTATGACTGTGGTCAGATTTCAGAGATAAAAAGGTCACTGCTGAACCTGAAGAACCTTTGATGGTTGATAATGAGATTGAAGATGAATTAATTGAGCTTACTGAAACTCCTAAGACTCCAATGTATTTTAAGAATAACCATCCCAAAGAAAAAGTCACTGGTGATGCAAGTAAAGGTATGATGACTAGATATAGAGTTAGAGATGAAATTTGTTTGATTTCTCAATTTGAACTGAAAAACTACTGATGAAGCATGTAGAGACAAATCTATGACCAAAGCTATGCAAGAAGAACTTGAATAGATAAAGAAAAATAATACTTGGGAATTGGTTCCAAGACCTAAGAATAAAAATGTGATAGGAACTAAATGGATTTTCAGAAACAAGATGGATGAGGAAGGAATAGTGGTAAGAAATAAAGATAGACTGGTTTGTAAAGGCTTCTCACAACAAGAAGGCATAGAATTTGAAGAAACATTTTCTCATGTTGCTAGGCTAGAAGCTATGAGATTATTTCTTTTTTATGCTGCACATAAATACTTTAAATTATATCAGATGGATGTGAAATCAGCATTCTTGAATGGAGATTTGGAAGAAGTATACATAGAGCAACCTGATGGATTTCCTTTGATAGAAAATGAAGATATGGTTTGTAAGTTTAAGAAAGCATTGTATGGAATGAAACAAGAACCGAGAGCATGGTATGCAAGAATAGAAAAGTATTTACTTTTTCTTGGTTTTAGAAAAGGTAATGTAGACAGTAATTTATATTTAAGACCTGAAATTGAAATGTCAATGATTAGTGAGATGAAAATTTTTCTTGGTTTGCAAAATAATCAGAATAAGAATGGTATTTTTATATCTTAGACCAAGTATCTTAAGGAAATGTTGAAATTTTTTGGAATGGAAGATTGTAAACTTGTTGGGACACCCATGGTGACTAGATACAAACTAACTAGTAATTATGAGACTCAAAGCATTTTTTAGAAAAAGTACAGATCGATGATTGGTGATCTAAAAAATCTAACTCGCACCATACTATATATTTCCATTGTAGTTGGAATTGTGGCAAGATATCAAGAAGATCCTAAAGAGACACACCTTTCTACTATGAAAAGAGTTTTTAGATACTTGAAAGGAACAATACAATATGGATTAGGGTATGTAAAATCAGATGACTTTATTTTGCAGGCTTATACTGATGTTGATTGGCTAGGTAATGTGGATGATAGAAAGAGTACAAGTGGTGGATCATTTTTCCTTGGGAAAAGGCTAGTTTCTTGGTTAAGTAAGAAGCAGGACTGTATTGCTCAGTCTACTGCTAAATCAGAGTATGTTGTTGCTGCAATAAATTGTACAAAAGTTGTTTGGATGAAACAAATGTTGAAGGACATTGGAATAGTTTTTGAAGAGCCAGTGGTTATCCATTATGATAACACTAGCATAGTGCATATGTTGAATAATTCTGTAATGCATTCAAAGACTAAACATATTTCTATTAAGGTTCATTTCTTGAGGGAGAAGGTAGCAGAGAAAGAGATTAGACTGGAGTATATTAGCACAAAGGAATAGATAGAAGACATATTTATAAAACTTTTTCCAAAAGATGCTTTTGAATATCTCAGAAGCATGCTTGGGGTGAGAACCCCTCCCCGTCATAATTAATTGATGTAGGCATGCATCATTCTAGTGGCTTTCAGATCTATATCATTTTTTGGACTTGATGTATGGATCTACTCCTCAGGGGGAGTGATGGCAGGAATACTATGGAGCACTTTTGGGTGATTTTGCACTTGGCTATTAGACATGAAGATTTGAAAAATCTACACCTTAAAGAATATTATAGATGAGTTAAGGCACCCTTTTCCATTTCTACCAAAAGGGGAAAGATTCTATGTGAAAACCCCTACTGTTTTGGGGAGATTTGTGTTAAGGATATTGAGAATATTGTATTGAGGAAGAGTACTTTTTGGGTTGATGGATTTTACCATATGTTTTCGTCAATTCCAAAAGGGGAGATTGTTGGATGATATCATATTTGGGTTCTATTTGTCACTAATGTCAACATATATTTCTATGGAGAGAATAGACTGGTTATTTGACTGACAAAAGTGTACAAACACTATACAGCTGATTCAAAATGATCGAATACAAGGATATGAAGAAGGATGTGTGATGACCTTATTCCTAAGGTCGCTTGACTTGAAGTTACATATTGGTGGTGTTGGTGGTACCCTAAATTTTGATAATTTAGAAGTCCCAATTCATTATCAAGAAGCATGTTTCTCCATAAAAAAAAGGATCAAAGGAAGGAAGCTTTATGACACAAATAAATAGAACTAACTAATCGAAGCCTTTAGAAAATGCTGGAATTTAGACCTGCTACAAAGCTGATTTTGACAAAGGATAAAGATGGTCTAATTTTAAAAATCTAAAAAAGACCCAGTTCGGGAAATCAAATTTCCTATCTCCAGCTGAAATATTAGCTTTTCACAAGTTTTTTGAATTTTTGACCAAAGCCAAATTCGAAAGTTAGGTAGTTATTTTTTAGTTAGTTTATTATTTTTTCAAAATAATTTGTAATAAGAGTTGTGTCTTTTCACCCTAAAAAGGTGTGAAAGCCACTCAAACACATATA
>MU227513.1:865651-875778 GCA_018584345.1 Thuja plicata | reverse complement strand
TCTAATCATTATTTGGATTATAGTTATTTAGTTCATTGTTTATAGTTTTGTGTTATCTTATCTATCTATTCATTTCAAATTACATACACATTTACTAAACATTCTTTCAATTACTTAAAGTATTTTAATTAACAGTTCATGATATATTTCTTTCTGTTAGATTTCTTTCAAGTTCCTTGTCATACTTGAGAGAGAAGGTTGAAGTGTTTCTTATCTTCTATAAAAAGCCTTGTAACTTGAAGAATAAGTCAAGCTATAGGCCTACCAGCCTTGGTTTTGTAGAGCCAGAATTGCAGAAGTTCCAACCTTGCCTTGGTTGTGACTTGTTAGTTGGCCAAATCACTCGGGTTTCCCAACATTGGATTGGAAAGTCCATAGGAAATCCAATCTATTGATTTGAGCACCAACAGGTGTTACAGATGATTTAGTGAATACTGGTTTTGGACTATGACAGTAATGTTTGACAAAGAAGGTCTTTGTATTTTGTGTATGCGATCTTAATGGATGATGGAGGACACATTGAGGAATGTTTGTTGTTGATAGATAGTTGTGAGAGTATTGGTGATGTCAATTGTGGCATGTATTCTAGAGGAGACATATTTGGTGGCCAAATTCAGACATGTAGCATATATTATGAATTATGAGTGTGGATGGTGGATCTTGGAATATAACAGATGTATTGTAATTGATGTTTACTTGTTATACATACCATGTGTATCTTAGCAAGGGGTTAAATAATTATTTGTATATTGGGAAATCCTAATTGGCTGACCTAATTAATTATTTGTGTATTGGGAAAGCTTAATTGGATGACCTAATGAATTATTGTAATAGGGTATATATGAGAGATATTTTCTTTTGGAAAGTGTAAGACTTGAAAAAGGGAGAATAAGCATATATAGGTAACCACAAAACCCTAAATAATATGAAAACCTATCTAATATAACATTAGATCCATTGAAATGGGAATTCAAAAAAAATATGCAAATAACACATAAAAAATCCCTTCGAGTGATTCTCAAATGCTCTCTTTTCTTCTCCATAGAGTAGATTATTGTTGCTCTTTGTCAATGACAAAAATGTATGTGTTTAAAATCCAAAGTTGAAAGAAAGAATACTAGGAGATAGTGGTTCAAACTTGAATGAGAGGATTGCATCTCAATCTATAGAAAATGAGAGACAATTTAAAGAATTAGAATGCATAAATCAATGCATAATGGAGGGAAAAGGAGGAAGCAAATTAATAGGAAAATGGAAGCATAATTAGGGGAGAATTGAATAAGGAAATATGGAAGAAACCATGAAGCACCTTAATAGGGATATGAAGCATAATTAAGGGATATGAAAAATTAGGTGGAATTAGGAGGAATTAATTCAATTAATAAATCAATATTCCTCATAAAACAATAACTAGCATTTATGAAATTTTAAAATCCCATAAACTAGAATTAGCCAATTAATTAATTAGAAATTAATTAATTGTGAAGACAAGATAAGAATGAATAAATATGATTTTTCATAAAGAATAGGGACAAATCTTAGGTCATTCATCCCAAGAGGATAAATTAGTGAATTATTGATCAAATTGGAGGCATTAATGTGCAATTGAATTAATTTTGATAGTATTGATAGGATTATGATAGGTTCAACGCTTTGATGAACTTTGACAATGCTCTCAAATAATGATGTTTGGAAATGATTAAATAGTATCAATGAAATTTTATGATGCCATAGAATTGAAATAGGAATAGGGAAACAATGATGAACTTGGACAATGTTCCCGAAATGATGATAATCTACAATAGTATTGATGAACTTGGGAAATACTATTAGATTGATAATGATAGATTGATAGTGATAACATCGATGAACTTTGGACAATGTTATCAACTGGGTGATAAAAGGATACGGGGCATTGATGAACTTGGAAAATTCCCATAGAATCATGATAAGATTTATAATATTTAGAAAAGGGTTTGATCAATTTGAAAAGTGATTTAATTAGGCATGGATGATCTTGGACAATGCCCCAGAATGGTTGGAATGAGTCCAAAATGATTCTAAAATGATTAGGAAGAGAATATAATAGATTTAAATTAATTTAGGATGATTTGGTATGGTCTAGGATCGAATAGGATCAGTTTAGGGTTGATAGGAATCGATTAGGAAAATGATCAATTTGACAAAGAGAATAGAAATATTAGTAAATAATTGAACAATTTTGCAATATTCAATTATCGACAAAAGAAACAATGTTGTCATATAATAAAGATCATATGCACAACATAGAGGAAACATTAGATCGCAAAACAATGTTTCAATTGTAATGCAAGAACTTTTAAGGCACGTAGAATAATAGGCTCGAACCATTTTTTGGTGTCTAAATTTTGCCCCTCTTTGATATAATGCGATTGTGAGCATTGTGTCAAAGAATATTGAAGAAAATCACATTAAAAAATTCCCTAGTGATAATGGGATACATAGGTGCCCCCTCAAGAAATTGACCAAAAAATTACAAATGATAGGTTGATTTGTTGACAATGAAGAGATGGATCCATAGCAATGAACGGATCAGAAATTGGAGGTCAAATGAAAAAGTTATGAGGCACAGAGTTCAAAAAGAATCACAACCAACATAAAAGGAAAAGGTTGCATGTCCATCTAGGGAACCAAGAGGCTATAAAAAGGCTTGGAGAGGGATTTGGAGGTCATTTTCATACACACTTTTGGAGGAATTTGAGCTCTAGAGCAAGGAGAATGGATCGAGTGCCAGTGCAAAATCAACATGGGGAACAATTGTGTAGCTACACATGGTCAGCCAACATAGGACCAAAGGTGAGTGCATATGAGCCCCTCAGTCATTTCTAGGGTTTACACCAATTGCTATGCATTTAGGACTAAAAAATGGGTTCAAACAAGGTCAAACAAGGTCCACACGTTCCAAGTGTGCAGCTCACATGACCAACTGCATAGGTCACATGCCCAACTACATAGAAAGCACACTTGGAATGACCAAGTGTGCAACACACATGTCCAAGTGCATTACCTACGCAGTTGGTTAGCCAAACTGCGTAGTTGGTAAAGGAAACTACAAATGGGGGAAAACAGGGTCTGGGGGGTCCTAAACCTTCCCAAAAATTCTTAAATAGGTCAAAACCCTAGGATAAGGTAAAAGTTAGGTCAAATTTGGTCAAAAAGTAACAAATAGTATAGAAATTTGACCAAATTTGCATGGTAATCGCATTCCCACAGACATAGGAGAGCAGACTGACGTGCCTAGATATTCATCATAGATTAAGAAGGGATGAGAAATAGATAATAGCCTCATTAGTGCTCTACTATATTACCTATATGCTTGAGATTATGGAAAATCATGGATTGATTACAACACTTGTAGAGTGATGGCACTCAGAGATGAGTCCATTCCACCTATTGACAGGCGAGGCAACTGTGACATTGGAGGACATGTGGCACATCCTCGGGATTCCTATACATGGTGAGCTAGCAGAGTATGACCCCATAACAGGGAGGTCAGCACTAAACTTTTTGTTCAACAAAGACAATGAGGATCTAGACATCTATGACTATGAGATCAGGTGGGAGATTGTGGTGAGACAACATGACAAACTGATCACAGTGATATGTTGTGTGATCGGAGCTTTACTAGTGCTATAAAAATGAGGCCATGGATTCCCTATCGGCTAGGAAGAGTCCTAGAGCACATTATTATGTAGGGTAAAGTATTTTCATCTGGTTCATACATGTTGGCGATGACCTACTACCAGCTCCATTAGGTAGCTTACAGAGGAGGGTTATCGATTAGTAGCGGGATCACGCTACTCCATGTGTGGGAATATGAGCACATATTTGTCTTTAGGCCCATTACTTAGAGGATAAATCTGCAAGACATGCCATATGTGTACTTTTATTAAGGAGAACTTGCACAGGGGCCACTGGGTTACACATTATATTTCTAACATGAGATAGACATTCTCAGATATTTCACGTGATGACCATACAGAGATTGCCCCAGATGGGATGATGAAAGAGAGAACTTAGCCTATTGATGGCATGAGAGGTTCCTCATCGGGAGGACCATCATAGGTCACATGGTGATTGAGATGCATCTGCCAAAGAGAGTACATAGGAAGTTTGAGAGAGATAGGGGGTATCGACAGACACAACATTGTTTTCACGATCGAGGGGTGAGGTTAGGACATGAGGTGCAGTACTCTGGACTCATGTAACATACATAGAGTTTGAGTAGTTATAGCCTAGACACTAGGGAGAAGGTTCAGACATACCATATGTAGGGATGATAGTTAAGTATGACCAATGGTTTTTTGAGCATAGGCATATTCCTCAAATAAATCCAGCAGTTTGAGTACTGAGATTGCAGATGGCTAGGGATGAGAGAACATAGGAGGAGGATGATGAGGAGGATGATGATGATGAGGATGAGGAGAGTGGTGAGGATGGGGATAGTGCTAACAATGATCCTAGTGTGATGCCTATGCAGATGGATGATGATAGAGATGATCCACTACAGGATGATGACATACAGGTGCCTGATGAAAGGTTTGAGGATTATAGGAAATAGAGACCATGCATTACCGAGCTAAATATCCAGATAGACCAAATGAATCTCAAGAGAGACACATATAGAGTCTTATGGTCCACAAAGCGAGCATCATGGGGTACAAAGAGATCATCATTCATAGCACAGGTGGATAGATTAAGGGCAGAGAGAGATACAGATACAAAAGAATTCTCAGCCAAATTGGTCAGGTTAACAGTAGAGAGGGATACTTTTATTTCCTCTCAAGATACATCTATGTCCAGAGCATAGAGGGTTGAGGAGGAGTCACAAAATTTCATCAGTACCATCACAAATGCCATCACACACAAGGTTTTAGAGATGCTAGGGGATGCTCGATCAAAGTCACAGTATTGGAAGGACATGTACATAATAGATGTGCCATAAGAGTAGTGGGCACCTATGTGTTTTATTTTGTGTACCTCTTGTCTGCAACACAACACTTCAATAAGTCATTATATTAGTGAAAAACAAGAGTTAGCAAGAAAATAAATCACTAAAATTGGCATATTACTTCCTATCTAAGAAGAGTGTGAATAATCCTATAATTGCCCTCAAATTATGCATTAATTAGTGACATATACAACTTATAATAGAATATTTGAATGCTTTTAATCTAAATACTCAAGAAATGTTCATTTTAGAGATCCAAAAGGAAAATTTATAACAATGCTATTAAAATGAGAGCTAAAATGCATGAATATTTATGGAAATAAGAGCAACATAAGTTTGCAAATTGAAATCTCAAATTAGGGGCCCATTGAGCTTAAAATTCATTCTATTTATAGAAGAATTTGGTGAATGAGAGGTTAGTTTATTGAAAGTGGAAGAGAGGTGGAGATTGAATCTTTGGTTATCCATGTGAGGTGATCCAAGTGATTTAACTCCCATTGGTTAGGGATTTAACTTTCCCTTTTTACAAATGGAGTTGTAATTAGGATTTATTTAATTTCTTTTATTAATTACTTTAGCCATGTTTTTATTTGTTTTTATTGAATTGAATTTATTTAATTTAATTGGCTAAGGCAATTAATGTAATTTAGTGATTAAATCACTTAGGAGATTAAATTTTATTTAAATGAATTATGCCAATAAATTGAAGAATTGTCTTGACATAATTAGGGGTATGATCACACTTAGGGAAAATAGGGTCTATAGTCATATCAAACCAAATTAGGGTGGTTACATTTTCCCCTCTTTGAATAGATGTGTGAGCAACACATTGATTCAAAGAAATTTTTAATGTTGACTTCAGATAGTTTGAGAATTTCACACTTGATTCAACAAAATGTCTGATGAGATCGGTCTCACACTTGATTAAACTAAAACTGATAGAATTGACTTTGAACTTGATTGAAAAGGTCAACAAGAAAAGATCTTAAAAATACCAATTCTAAACTTGGTTTTCATCCGATAATTGATAATACTGACTCTGAACTTGATCAAATGAAGGTGAGTACAAAGCTGCCAGGAGTTTAATAAGAATTTGAGAAAATTACACATAAGATATCTAGCTTGTGAGAACTGAAGCCTTCAATCCAACAGTCCTAACTTAGTCAAGGAACTGTCATGCCTTTAGTCTTTTGATGACAAAGTCATTTTAATGTTGTTTCAAGCAATAATTTGATTTAAGTGTGAGCATGCCCCCTCAAAAATGAAATCAAAGGAAAAAGAATAAATCCCTCTTTAGAATGATATATCACTTGAACTGATCGATTGAATTGAGAAAGAATCAACATAGAAGAAGTGGAGAAATGAAGGTGTGTTAAGAGAAAACACAATTTTACCAAGTTAATCACGTTAAAATGTGAGTTTTGAGTTTTATAAAATGTTTTCAGACCAAGATTTATATGAATAATGTGCAATTTGATGATATAGAACTTGGAAAATTGATTGCGTAAAGCCTACGAATCATTTTTGGAACATATGGAGCAATTTTGTATTTTTGAGGACTGTTGTAAAATTTTTACTATGGTGTGTAAAATATCATCTGTGTGTTCAATTTTGTTCCCAATTGATTAGAAAAGAGAACAAAATTGAGTTGCAGTTGTCTGGGAGGAGTTCCAAAGCTCTTAAATAGCTCAAAAAGTCAAATATATATATCTCAAAACTCACTTTTTACCCATTCATTTTCAATTTTATCCTTGGTAATTCTGAGAGCTTTGTAGAGAAGATGGTGGTCCCCATGGGGAAGCATCAATTTGAGCTTAGCCAACAACATCAACATCCAGCTGACTACCCACCGCTGGTAAGTACTCAAAAACCTACCTTGTCATATTTTCACTTCCATTTTTATGTATTTTTGTAGTAGTTATAGCACTTTACATTGTACATTGTTTCTCACATTTAGGATTGCATCTAGTTAATCCCACATCGCATTCTATTTTTCCAAAAAATCCTGTGTCATTTCCTGTATTTTCTGGATCATTTCCCATTTTTGGTTTTTTATTACATGTAGTAGTTGAAGATATTATTTTCAAGGTGAACATGTCCTATGAAAATAGGGTCGCACACCGCATCCCGTGTTGCATCCTGTTAAAAAAGGATCACTTCCCTGATGCCCCATCACATCCCAAAATTTCTGGATCACATCTCGTAAAGGGATCCCACCCTGTAGGAACATAGTTATTTTTGGGTTTTGAGTCATTTTTCTTCCAAGTTTGACTATTTTTCTTCTTCTGATGACCAAAAACACTTAACTGATTAATTTTATGTTTAGTTGCCTTAGATAGAGTATTGATTTGAACTTATAATTTCTATCCTTTTAAACAAGTTCCTTTTGAGGTTGTATCATTCCAAGGATTGTACCCTGGTTGTGTCTTTTCTTTGTCTAGATCTTTGACTTGTGATGAGGTAGAGCACTACACTCGTGTAGGTTTATTATCACTGGGAGATTAACTTGACATCAGGGCAAATCAAGGGTTGTTGACTGCTCTGGCCAAGAGATGGAACTCAAAGCACAACACCTTCCATCTCCTGATTGGCGAGATGACCGTCACACCCGAGGATGTGTGGTGCATTCTGCAAGTTCCTGTGATGGGTCAAGAGGTGCAGTTTGATTCCACTTCTGTTACAACTATTTCCATGGCTCAACATTTTTTAAGAGATGATTCTATTTCTTGTTGATACCTCACTTGGGATTACATATGTGATCATTATGATTGTCTTCCAATATAATTAGCCTAATTGATTGTAGGTGTCCTGATGCCTAATAGAGGATAGCATGGATTTATGGTTGGTTGGGTTGACATATTAGACTAGATGGTTGTATCCTCTCAGATATTTGCATGGGTAACCTGCATATTGGCCCACATTTATAGAGAGTTGCATGAGATTGTGTATCAGTATTCATGTAGCATGATGGTTGGGATCCTTTTGTTATAGATCTGGGCCTGGGAGCATATCCCAGTTACATGAACAATAGTAGAAAGGTAGTGGTTATATCAATAGCTATATGTATATATGTACTTAGGTTGGATTCAACAGCCCCATCTGGACAAGGTAGAGTATTGGCACTGAATTTTTGATGATATGACTGTAAGTGTGTGGTGACCATACCTTTACTACGAGGAGTGGGTATCAGATAGGCAACATATGCCTTAGCACACCAGATACATAGTAGAGAATTTCTTGGTTACTCAGGTATTGAGGGAGTACGACCGTGTACAGGGAAGGTGCCAGGATTTGTTAGTATATGCACAGATCTGTGATGAGGAGCCTGTTGATGGGACTTTGTGACCAGTTTTTCCAACAGTGATAAGTTGTCACCAGTTACCAGGGTACCAGCCAACTTCTCCTGTAAAGGTTCTCTGGAGAATGAATTCTTTGGGTTTTCAAGCACCTGAGTGTTGGGTCTCGACAGTCCGTGGAAGCTAAGTTGGGAAAGTGACTATTTTTTCATGGGGGATAGCTGGTTTTACTCATCTTCAGAGATTTCAATGATGGGTCAAGGTTTCCTGCAAGCATGTTAAGTTTACCAAATAAAAAACAAAAGATAGACTAGAGTTAGAGTTTATTACTTCTACTTATAGTTGTGCAATATATTTCAAATATCAACCATGCTTGAATGTAAGAACTACACTAAGTACTGAATACATATAGAACTAGCCATTCATACATATTCAATAGCAAGGGGAAATGAGATCATTAATCTAAATAAAACATTTGAGAAAAGGACATTAGAAACATAAATCACAAAACAACATCGCTAATTGAAGAGATCAGAACAACACATAACCATTAGTCACAAGGCATTCCTCCTTCTTCATTAACTTAAAGTATTCTAGCATCATTGGTGTATACATCCATGGCTCCAAGGAAGCATCTAACTACTAAGAACTACTGAGAACTGATCTCTTGAAAAACAATTGAGAATGAAAATCTATTTGCTATTAATTGCTGGACTACAAAATCATCATTTTCTCCAACCCTTGTTATGAGGTCAGACTACTTATTTATACACATAGTTTTCCCTAAAACTAGCCTAATCTAACTGTATACTCACCATATAAAATACATTATCTGGTGGCTGGGACTACCTATACCACTTACAATCACCTCGAAAAGAGCAGAGGTATGACAAGACAAAGGAAGAAGACAAGAAGAGAAGTTGGAAGAATTGGCATAAAGAAGAGTGCCAGAGTATTAATTGAGGAAATCTGATCTTTCTAGTATTCAAGGCTACATGCCTCATCAATGTAGAATGCAACTCACTCTCTTCAATGCACCAGGTAGTTAATGCTAGAGTGGCACCTTGGGAGAAACACTTGTCAGAGCCATCCCTCCATCTCACATGCCTTATCGAGATCACCTACCTGTTGAACCCCTTATTAACTCCTTGACAATGACCGGTTGGCTCTAGCAAACCTAGACATGGGTCACTGTTAAAGAATACAAAAATTCATATCTTAAATTTCAGAGTCTGAGAGCTTACACTCAAAGAGTAAAGAATTTACAAAATTTGCACCCTACTGGTGGGAATCTCCAGAGTCTGGAGAACTTTATTGTGCCTTGTGTTGGTACTCGAAACTACAGATTGGGATTCCTATGGGTTTGCCTACCCAATGCTGGGAAAACCAACTGCTTCGGCCAACTAATAGGTATAGCCTTAGGGAAAGGGCTACTACCTCTGCAATTTAGGCTCTGCAGGACCTAGGCTGGTGAGCCTTTTCCTTGAACTCTGTCTTCAAGCTCCAAGGTGTTTTATATCAGATAACAAGATCCTCCAACGTCTAATCCCTTCAATGTTTGGCAAAAGAGAACTTGAAATTTATTTAGAACTGATAACAATGGATCATAAATATGAAACTGTAATAGATTATTGAATTTTTGATTGAATATATAAATGAATTCGATAGATAGATCTTCATAGCAATACACACCGAAACCAAGTAACCAGGATCTAATATGCAATAACAGACTAGTGCCTTGCTTCCTTTTGGGAAATAGAGTCAAAATCATCCAACCTTAATGTTCAACCTTAGAGACTAATTCACAAGGAATCAATCACCTCAGATGATCAGTATAATGA
>MU227513.1:842846-857981 GCA_018584345.1 Thuja plicata | reverse complement strand
TTTGGATCATATTGAGACTCATGTCCTCTTCTATTACTTTGAAAAAAAGGATTACGATTTTCACTACTGCTCTCATGACTATGATGGCTTGAATGAGGGAATTGTTCACAAGCATATTCTTTATCATTGTTATCAGAATAAGTTATCCTTGATGGATATGTCATTTTAGAATTTGTGGTCTTCTTCAAACTCAAATCCAATTCAATGTGATTTGGTTTCAAGGATCTCCTACCTTTCATGAAAATAGATAAAAAATTATGATCAATATTTACTTACTTCGAAACTTTATGTAGAGTCGCCACTTTCCAATTAGAAAGAATAACTATTTTTCTAGATTCGTCCTTCCAGCAGAGTGCACTGTCAAACAAAATCTGGTCTTCAATACTGAAATTTTGTAAATAATCCCCAGTAGAGTCGCTAATCTGTTGGTACTCAAAACTACAGATTGGGATTCCTATGGGTTTTCCTATCCAATGCTGGGAAAACCAACTGCTTCGGCCAAGTAACAGGTATAGCCTTAGGGAAAGGGCTACTACCTCTACAATTTAGGCTCTGCAGGACCTAGGCTGGTGAGCCTTTTCCTTGAACTCTGTCTTCAAGCTCCAAGGTGTTTTATATCAGATAACAAGATCCTCCAACGTCTAATCCCTTCAAAGTTTGGCAAAAGAGAACTTGAAATTTATTTAGAACTGATAACAATGGATCATAAATATGAAACTATAATAGATTATTGAATTTTTGATTGAATATATAAATGAATTTGATAGATAGATCTTCACAGCAATACACACTGAAACCAAGTAACCAGGAGCCAATATGCAATAACAGACTAGTGCCTTGCTTCCTTTTGGGAAATAGAGTCAAAATCATCCAACCTTAATGTTCAACCTTAGAGACTAATTCACAAGGAATCAATCACCTTAGATGATTAGTATAATGAATATACAACTTAAGATAAACTCAAAGCTATCTCAGAGTTCTCTCAAATGACAGACCTATTGATTTATGCATCAATCAAAAGGATTTAACCATGCAAGATGAGCGAATAAACTGAAAATAATTGCAAAGAATCTAACTTAGGAATATATGCATTAAACAATCATACTGAGGAAGATCTAATTGGTTTATCTAAGGGACTGATTGCAAATGAGAAATATCTATTTCCAATAAGTGAACAGGTCTACTCATATATTGATATCAGAAAATAATTACAAATAGTTCATATTGCAGTGCTGATCAGAAACTATCTCTATTCTTTTGGTGGTAAAACAACACCAGAAGAACCCCCCTTTTACATCAACCTTGATACCCTTTTATAATACATTGTTCGAAAAGGTGCAAACAAGCAAAGGGTTGATGCAACGGTTCATAATCCAATCCTAATCCTAAGACAGCAACTGAACCTTTAAAGATTACAAATAAGAATGAATTAATCATTCATAAACAATAGCTTATAATCTGGAATGATAATTGCATTATCGCTGCAAGAATATATCATTAAAACTTCTGCACGAATATGATTGATAATGCATAGGTCATCATATCTTCATGCTTCATATACCGGTCGATTAGTCTTTTTTACATTATCTGGTATTTATCAAGAAAATGATCCATGTCAGCAGTCGACTGGGATTTATTTGATTTTTCCATGCCACGTGAAGTCTTCTCATTGAGTGTCGATCACCGATCAGACACGACTGCATATATATTATTCACCACAAAATCGCCAAAGCCTTTTTCTTTTTGGTGGGACCGGACACGTGTTTGCATCGCGCAAAGCCGCATGAATTATCTTCCTCGCATCTTTAACTTGTGCCTTTACGATGACCATTTGATCCTGCCATATTTTAATTACTACTTCGCATTACGAAGAGTGGACCCACAGTACACGTCATTTCATTGACAAATCAGAAACCGCCAGCTAGATCATAGTCACTTTTAAAGGTGGAATCTTAGTGGGACCGAGGACAGATGTCTTCATCGCGTGAATTCACATAATGTTCCTTCCTTGTATGCGACTTCACGCTAGCCGTTGGATCTTCTAACTGTACATTCCACTTTATTTATGGTGCTGTTGGATTTCAAAGGGGCCCATTATGACAGGTGTCTTCATTGCGTGAAATCACTAAGGATATTCCCTGATAGCCCTTTTCATAGCGCTTTTGCGATGATCGTAGGGTCTGCCAAACAAAATCCCTTTTCTTCCGCCTGGGCTCGCGCGATACAAGTAATCTTCACTATCCAATCGGGAACCACCAGTTGGATCCACGTCAGTTAGAAGCTTTGAGTCTCAGTGGGACCGGGGACACGTGGCTGCATCGTGTGAATTCGCATAGACTCTCCTCATTGTATGCGAAATAATGCTAACCGTTGATTTGCTTTATTACATATGGGTCCCATTAAATAAGATATCTTCCTGTGGTAAAATAAATAAATGTTAAATGGAATATTTAGACCCGCGAAAAACATCAAAACAGCTAATTTTTGAATTCAAAATTTTTTCAAGCCTTTTGCAAATTTGAAACTTGAATAACTTTTAAACCATAATAGATGAGAATACGAAATTTTCACCACATGCAATTTAGATGATAAGGAACATAAAAATATTAAAATAATGAGAAAAATACAAGATCTTAGACAATATAAAAATGCATAAAAAATACTTCCCTGACTGCTTTAGGTGTTCGAAATTTTATCCTTAAAATTGTGCAACACCACCTTGTATATTTTGAAAGCTTCCAAAAGTTGGAGTATTCCTTCTTTATTGATGCCCTTGATGTACGACTAGAGATACTTGGCCACCTCCAATTGCTCACCCATATCTAGTGTGTTTCCTTTAAATTTTATGATCATCTTCGCTGCATCATGGGCATAGAGCATCATACAGGATAAATGTGACATTTTCACTTTGTCAAAATCTCCCGGGGACTGGTATCATGACTCCATCAGTTCATCAAACTTCCCCAACATGATCTACCAGAGTACACGTATCTGTGCTGAAGGGATCACCTCCCAAAACCCTTGTAATGAAAGCCTTATATAAGTTTAAAGAATACTCAACTTCAGGGACCTTCTTTTAGGGCGTCTACCAGTTGCTTGCTAATCTCCAATTTAAGATCAATTCTGGACTATTGGACCTGAATAAAATTGGAAGAATCCTCCCCTGAAATTCTCATCACCATGAAAGGTTCCTCTCTGAGGTTCATGAGCTCTCCTAGCTCACTCCTCCATGCCTCATACTATTTGACTTCTCCCTCCCATATAGAAATGGTTTTTTTGGCATGGCACAAGATGTTTCCAGCCGTATGCAGGTCTAGGAGTGTTGTTTCTAAGAATTACCAGACATTTCCTACCTGCTCGGCCACCCAGTCGTCTACTTCTTGCACTTTCTTTTTCATGCTCCTTAGCACGTCGATGTCACCCTGTAGAAGCGGTGTTCTAGATGTAGAAGGTTCTGAATGGATTGTCATCAATGGTTGTGCTAGCTCTGTTAGAACCTCGAGGAGATTCATATTCTTTTCCTTTTCCTCTTTCAATTTTTGGGATTGCTTATCATAGTGGGCCTCAATTACCTGGCTAGCTTCTTTCAATAGGTCCAGTTCACCCTTCTTATCCCTCTTCCCCAGAGGTACCTCTGTGACTACATATTCTACAGTATTGACTGCTACTTCCTCTTTGTCTGGGGGAGGTTTCACAATGACCGCGATTGTATCCCCACTCAGACCAATCTGAATGGAATGAAGGGTCTAGGCCCTCTTCATCTTGGGGATGCTTTGACTCTGGGCCATCATCTCAGCAAGGGAGAGATGGGCTTTTGCCACTACCAGGGCCTTTCTCTTCTTCGATTCCACCAACCATTGTGGTGGCGGGGGTGGTCTTACTACTAAGACCTAATTTTTTGGGTCCTCCCCAGGGTTTCATTGTTCATCCCTAACATGTATAGTCTCTTCAGATTCTTTCTCTTGATTCTTGAGATTATCTGCACCATCCACCTTTGTGGCATCAATATCTGTCTCCTTAGTGCTCTCATCCTTAGTGGCATTGGTGGAATCAACATCCATGTTTCTGGGGTTTTCCCCTCATTCTATTTATTTTGTTCTTCTTCTTCTCCGACAACATCTATCATGATATTCTCCTCCATTGGCTTATCTTCCGGAGGTGGTGAAGATGTCCAAACTAGATCCAACCATATTATTACAGGGATCACCTTGCCAAATATTACACTACCTTGTGTTGGTGGAGGCATCTAGAGAATGATAGCTGAGCTTATGGTTACTCTTGTAGGTCTGATTCCCTCAACCAAATTTGTCTGCTCATCTTGTACTGGCCTTCTTTCTCCTTTTTTGGTCTCCAGGACTGAGATCCCTTTAACATCAGGGATGTCCACCTACTCTTATTCCTTTTCTTTCCCTTCCCAGACCTCTTGTTCTGAGGCAACTTCCTTTTCCGGTATCTCCCATTCAGTGGGGATTATTTCTTCTTCTTGTGTGGAAATATCTTCCACCACTTTTCCTATATCCCCCTATAAATTCACAAGCTCGTCAATCCCAAAGATGTCATCAAAATCATCATGCGAAGGGGAGGTCTTCAGGGGATTCTCTGGTTTAAGGGAGTCTAGGATAATCTCCACCTGGGGGATGTTAGGCATCCCAAGATCTGTATCTACCCTTGGCTGAGGGACATTCATTCTTTGCTTCTTTCTCCTTACCACCAAGGGGGGTCTGACATCCAAAATGGCCACATTCTTCCACTCCCATCCTTGCTACCTGAACCATAAGTTCTATAAGTGAGGGGGAGCCAGAAGTGAGGGTAGGTTCTGCCAGAGTAACTGGGATGCCAATTCGGGTGCTTATATCTTCTTCATCTGATGGGATGCTGCCATCTAAAGGTGCACCTGTTCCACAATGGGAACTAAAACTATGGATAGAATCCAGGTTCGGGAATCAAATATTATTTTTCCCTTGTCCATGCCTTTCCCAGAGGTTTTGGATTTGGAAGTGGATCCCTGCAGAAATGGGCCAACTCTTCGAGTGCTCTTCGGACATACCTTTGAAAAATATGCATGAATATGTTCAATCACATCATGGGTGATGTCCGTAATTGGTGGGATTTTTGGGATGTCCTAGTCCACCAGAGGGAGATGCATCTTGTCCACTCCCTTAGCCTTGCACTATGGGTCTTCTATGGACCTAGTATTAGAAAATTTCTTTGGGAAGTTCTGAAGCTTGAGATGCTTCATCATACCTTGTGTCATCCTGACAAAGTGTCAATTCTGGACTTCAAAATCATCTTGGAAGTATGCCCAAAAATCCTCCATGTGAGGCTTGTATGGGTCTAATACTCGAGGTAGTGCCAAAGCTATCTTATCTAGTGGTTCAAAATTCTTCTGATCCATGTAAAATTTTGCTAGCCCCAGACATTTTAATTCACCATCGGCTTCCTTCACCACTGCAAGGCTATAAGTGCAGTTCCTGCAAGTGATCGGGAAAGAAATGTTGGTGACCTTCTTCAATGAAAATAATACATGAAGCTCTAGGATCTACCTACAATATTCCAAAAGAATGATCCTATCCCCACAATGCTTAGGCAATATGTAGGGTTTGTCAGAGAAGCCGGTCACCCGAATGTAGGAGTGTTGTTGAAATTGGATGTAGTAGTGGCCATAAGAACTAACCAGAGTCATTTCCTCTTTTGAAATCTAGTATACAACATCCTAAGTGGGTGTAATAATGTTATAGTAAACGAAGGTGTCATTTACTCTGCAAAAACTAGGGAAACTTGCTTCCCATTGAATTTGTAGAAAATGGTCCCACAAAGCATTCTAGCTTGGGTCGGTCTCGAGCACACCAACAGTGAGTAAACCCCTGGTTATGGGTCATTACTATGCCAGTACCCACAAAATGTATGAAGTCATGTAAAATTTGGAGGTCTGGGTGACCTTGACAAGCTGGGCATCTACATGATTGGCAATGATAGTTTCCCAATCAAAAGTTTGTTCGGCGGAGGCGATGCCGAACAAGAAGTAATACATCCATGCCAAAAATTCTCAGGCATGGGATTCTCCAAAGACCCTACATAAGGCAATGATCCCCATTTGTATGCTTTCTTTAAACTTTGTTTGGGGGATCTCCAAATTCATCTTTCTGTAATATTTTCTTAGGATCTTCAGCCAGTTGGAGTTGAGGTATTGTCAAGCAATCTACGGGACCTTATCAAATTTTTTTAATGCCAAGGCCTAGGTGATAACAATAGAATTGGCGAACTAGGGGATTCCTAGCCCAAAAGAGAAAATAATAGCATCCAGAGACACTAATGGAATTGGGTAGATAGAGGGAAGAGGAGTGGCAAGCATGATAGCCTACACGGCTATGTTGTAATATTCTGCCAATGTGAGATTAAACTCTGGACCCTGTACTGAATAGGGGAAGTAGGTGGCCTTGAGGATTCTATAGGCTACGACATTGAGTTCCATCAGATCTCCAGCCTTGCGCTAGATAAACATTATTTTAACCAAGGCATGTAGTTTAGCCCATGCTCTAACACTTGTGTCGATGATCATTTGTAGCTTGGAATTTACCTTAGATCCCAGAATAGTTTCTTCCTTTAGATATTTCATGGTCAGCGGAAGCTTTTCTAAGGCCTTTTCAACCTTTGTCCTAGAGGATTCCCTGGTTGAATTAGTTAGGATTCCTAGACTCCTAGGTGGATAAGATGCTTCATACATGATTGATCTACAAATTTATTGGCAACCTACAAGACTGGACAACCGTCAATATAGATAAAACATAATAGAATTCTGGATTCTAGAGATTTCATCACCACCTCACATCTGTCCTGGAAAGGTGTTAGTTTGTATAAAACCCTGAAAAATATATATATTAAATGAAATGACTTGGGAATTTGATCAACGCCCAGGGGTTTCAGGGATTCTGACTCATGTGGTGAATGAAATGAAGGTTAAAGGGGAACTTGGGACCCAGAGTCTAGAAAACTGATCATTATTGACATGACCAGTAATTAGTCATACTAGACTGGCATGGGGCATCACATGGTCATGCAATAAAGGGAGTAATGGAAATAAAAATGACATCTATCCTAACACATGAGGGAATGAATGCCACTTGGGCTATTTTTTAATGTTCACGCATGGGGAATTAAACCCCGCCATAAAAGCAGAGATGATAGAGGAGAGAGAAAACTTGCAAACTCGACCAGGCGAGGTGCCGATTTTGAATTTACAGACACCAGGTGGGCAAGCTCAACATTTTGGTTAAATGCAGAAGGGTACGGTGAGCTTTCCACTAGATAGGGGAGGAATATACATAAATATATAAAATCTACAAGTACTTACAGACTTACAAACACCTATGCACAGAGGGTTGAAGAGAAACTTACATGCCAATCGAAAATGAACTCATTTACATTTAAACTAAAAGAATAATGATAATTTACAAGAATTACAGGAAATGTACAAGAATTACATTATTTTACAACTACATAGAGGGCGGACAACCCTTTGACAGAGCCATCCCACCAATAGGAGGCAACAAAAAGGAACGAAGTGGAAAACAAAAGGAAAGAAAACTGAAAAAAAAATAGAAAGCAATGCAGAAGAACTAGAAGGGCCTACCTTGGAAATGAGGGATGTGGGAGGAAAATCATGGGAGGCACTCTACAACAGAATGACTTCAAATCACCATGAATGCACCACTTTTAGTCACTATTAAACATTGTTCAAGCTTTGGAACAAATCACACTTAGCTACTGTTAAAATCACCTTAATCACTTTTAGTCACTGTGTAATCACTTTTAGTCACTGTGGGGTAATTTGTTCACGGTAAATGTAATAATGAGTAGTGAAACTCTATTTATACCCCTAGGGTAAAAACATCCCACTTTCCTTTCACAAATCCTAAAAAGGAAAACCCCTAGATTCTGGGCCCAGGGATCCCATGCAACCACACCCTCTAACAAAAGAGGAAACGATGACAAAGGATCATAGAGTCTGGAAATCTGGCTGGAACAAAGAATATGAAAACACTTTGGGACTGGGTCCCAAAGGAAGATAAACCAAGAGGAAAATAAAACACCAACCCCACGGAGGCAAAGGCTGGAGGAAAAAGGAAAAGAAACAAGGCAAAAGAAAAAAAAGGAGGACCCAACATTTAGCCCACAAAATGTAGGGATGGGTATGCAAGGAATAACAAATGGAAACTCACTGGGACAAATGCCTTATCACATTTGAGAACTACAGAATCTCTAGTTAGCAAAACCAAAACTCACCTTTACCTAGATTATTCTGCTTGTGAGGTGTGAGGTATCTGAGAAAATATGACTCATCATTGATTCAATCCTTTGATCTTTCGTCAGCTATGAGGTGTGTGCTTTGAAATAAAATCAAGTCGATGACTTCTGGGAGAGACAGAGAAGAGGCACCAAAATCATTACATCTTCCACGATCCCTTGGATGCCAAAATTCTCTATTCTTTAGTTTTTCTTTCTTTCCTTTTCTTTTGAGGGTGGGAAGGTGGTACTTCTTTCACCGTGAACCTTAAGCTTAGCTAATTTTTACGGCGGTACTTCTTTCACCTTGCCATCAATTTTAATTTGTTGAATAGGAGAGACACTCTGGATCTAGGATATTTTATGATTTTCAGACTTGGCCAACAACTAGTGCAACAAATCTTCCCTCAAGGGCCATGCAATTACTTTCTTCTTATATTTTCTATTAACCAATGTTAAGAATCTCAAGATATGAATCTAATGAAGATTACCCATAACCTTTTACCGTATGCACAAAATAACTCTGAAGTGTGGATAGATTCCACCATGCTAACAATAGATTCTGGACTAACCAAAATGCATAAGGTACCATTCCAGGGACTAGATGTCATGCCAAGCCTACCTATCTACAAGAAGAAGACAGCACGCTGGGAACCCGAAAAATAAGGCATGAAGAAAAAAGGAAACCAAAGACAAAAGAAAAAAGGTGGGAAGGCGGTCCTAGAAGAATGCCAACAAACTATATACAAGGACAAGGTACTCCCAAGAAGCACTGGGAAAAAATATTTACAAGCGGGAAAAACCTTTACATATAATACAACCTTGGGAAAACTTACCACCTGCCTCATTCGAAGTAGTGTTTGAGGAACTGTCCATTGATGGGAAATGGGATAGCTTCTCTAGTCATGGTACTAAGGCAATAAGTATTAGCCCCGCAGATCTTTGAAATCAGATATGGTCTAAGCTAGAGCCTTTGGAACTTGTTGTGCTTTCCTTTCTTCTCCTGGGCCTTTTCCCATAGAAGGACTAAGTTCGAAACCCAAAAATCTTTGTATTGGGCTCTTTGGTCAAACCATCACTTGATGAATACTTGGTGACACACAAAATGTTCTAGTGGCGCATCTCTTTGTTCCTCCATTCTCACCAAGTTTAGGAGCCAAACCTCCACAATGTTGTCTCGGTTGTTAAATTCCCGCATAAAATATAAAAATAGGATTTGTTAGTTGATAGGGAACACAAGATTTTGGCCATAAACCAGATGAAATCAGGAAGTCCCCAAGGCTTCCTTGATTTTGATACGGTTCACCCAAAGAGAAAACCTAATCTTTTGGTGCCAGTCCCAGGGGTTCTTTTCTAACAAATGCTTGATCACCTCTAGTATATTTTTAATGGTAGACTCCGCCACACCATTACCCTGGGGATAATAGTTGTTGGACAACTTCAAATTGATTTTCCTCTCATAGGTCCATTCGAGTAACTGTGTCAAAGAAAATGTTGGACCGTTGTTGTAACGCCCCGTCAGGGAACCCAGGAGGACTAACCATCAAATGTCTAAAGATAAAGTCAAATTTTTTTTTAACTATTACAACATGCATTACCAAAAGATTCAATACACATATGCTCACATAACATGAATGTATCATAACTGAATATCTCCTAGTCCTGATAGGTTCCCTAACATAACTACTCAAACAATATTGGTTAATTTAATTCCATTTAAGATCTTCATAATGAATTACAATTCTAACATATTTATAAAACTTCAGAATAAATGATTACTTTCTCATGAACATGTTTCAATGATTAGTAACCATCATTTAATTCACCAACACAATCCATTCTTCATAACTAACTAATGAAATTCATAACATCTGTAAACTATCTTATAAATTTAGTCTCATATAGACATTAGGGTAAAGATTATCATTCATTATTGACAAATGTGTAGTTGACTCAGGAACACATATAGTCAAAGAATGTAGTTGAAGTGTGAGGTTGAAATGGGATCACAAAACAACCCAGACGTGTGGTCAAAATGGGAACACATCAGGACAAAAATAAGCACAATTGAAAAAGACAAAGTCAACACTGAAATAAGTAATTGACATGTCAGAGATAAGAATCTTAAGAAAGACTGATATAATTGATAAACCTGAATCAAAGATTGAAGTTTGATAGGTATTTCCCCCTCATGATCGAAATTGAAATGAGATAGAGGAGAAACAAAAAATTGATAAATTTGATCAAATTGAACTAAAGATAAGATTCTTGATGTAAGATGACAGATATAAGGATCACAAAACCAAGGTAGATCATCAAGCACAAAAGATTATGCCCCAAGGTTGAATTAGAAGAAAAGAAGTGGGGGAAGAAGAAGAAGAAGAAGAAGAAGAACAAGAATAACAAGAACAAGAAGAAGAACAAGAAGAAGTTTGAAAGAGGTGGAAAGAAATGGAGAGAAGAAAGAGAATTTGCCTCAAGAGAGAGTGCCCCAAAATTAATCAACTGCTTAAGATAGAAAATTTTGATTGAGATCACGAAAGAAGATAGGGAAATGAAGATCAAAATGTGATCACAGTTGATTAAAATTACACAAGAAAGATGAAGGAAACCCTCTCAAACTCATAATGTAGCCTAAAAATACAAACTAACATGAAGTCTAACAATGCAAGCTACATGACCATGCAAAGGTGTACTTGCAATAGAGAAAAAAACATAGGATCTTGTGTTCATCACTCATAAGAGAATGTTAAGGAACTTATTTTCATCATTGGGCCATTATTAATGGACATCGGAAAATCACACAATCATCACTAGTCACAAGTGCAACTATGAAGATATGAATGCGATTTATATCAGAAACATCACACAACCATCACTAGTCACGAGTGCAACTATGAAGATATGAATGTGATGTATATCAGATTTGAAATGTGGAAAGATTATAACATAAGCATCAAATACATAAAGGTCAAGATGACTTTGATGTTAGCTTACCCAATTTAATATAGAAAAACCATGCTCGCATCAAGGCATAGAGGCTAGGATGACCAGCAGAATGGTTGTGCAAAAATAGTGAAGCATAAAGCAGGAAGCAAATAAAAACATGTTCCATGCCCCAAGTCCTCTAGCTATGCATCATGGAGAGACTTATTAGACAATGACACTCAACGAAAATCAATAACAGTCATCACACAAATAAAAGATCATGACATAGCTCAAGTATTAAGTGTTGCATTTAAAAATTTAAGTGTGTTAGCTGATACTAAGTTCTAAGGATAAGGATTGAATGCTTGAAAGCAGGTAAGGCCACATGAAAAAATAGGGTAAGACCAAACTAATAAGTGCTGAAAAACACTTGATGTCAAGGGTTTTATTGAAAAATATAGTTGGGGTGGCGTTGAAAAACACCATTTGTGAGGTGTCCTAAAAACAAACGCATCCAAGAGACCAAAGCGAACACAGTTATGCCCCCAAGACAAAGACAAAGACCAATTCCAAACCAAGGCAACAAGGACAAGGCATGATGGAGAAAGGATAAGTTTCAAGGACACGTGCTAAGAAATAGGGGTGAAAAGGCCTCAAGTAGTGCCCATTTCCAGGTTTTCACCACTTGGAGTTTATTACAATTTTTTAATTTTTTAATTTTTTTCATTTTTTTGAATTTTTTGAATTTTTTGGAAGAAGGCAAGATTTTTAGATAATGCTCCTTGAAAGGATAAACCATGATATGCCAAGGATTCAAAATGGTATGCTCAAAGATGCTGATAAGGAAAGGAAGATGAAAGAGGAAAATGGAGGATAAGGTTTTATGCAAAGCGGGTGAGGTTGGAAGATAGGAGGAATATACAAATGAGGAAAAAGGATAGAAGGTAGAAGGATAGTAAATGGAAGGATTGTGAAAGGGTAGACAGAAAGGAAGGAAAGATCAACGTCAATACACACCTTGAAGGGTGGTGAGAGGATGGAGGAAATGTTAATGAAGGAATATGTGAAGGAATATGGTGAATGGATAACAGAGGTTGCACTTTAGAAGCATGGAATGAAAGAATATTTTTGGAAGAAGATGAAGTTGAAGCCTTTGGAAGCTTGAATGTCAACTTCACTTGTTTCTCAACATGAGACTCTTTCAAGAGAGACTTTGGAATCCATATAGTCTTAGGATTTTCATTTATTTTTGATGATTTAGAGAGAATATCTTGAATGATGGATTTTGGAACCCATACTTATCTTGTAGTTTTCTTCTTAGATATCTCTTGTGACTTTATGCCCCCAGGTCGATTAGAGGAGACATGGTGATCTTATTTTTTAGATGGATTCTTGTATTGCTTCTTTTTCTTGTATTGAACATTCATGTTTCTTCCAAAAGACTTGGGACTTGTGGAGGAAGAAGAAGAATATGACTGGTTTAGATGAGTGGATGGATGAAAAGGATTCAAGGGTATGCATCTATGTTAATATTGAGGAAAGATAGGAGATGGAGGGATGTAAGGACCCAATATGGATGAATAATTAGGAGATTTAGGAGGGGAAAGTGAAGGGACATAAGGACCCAAGATGGAAGGAAAATGTGAAGCCCTTAGTATTGGTGGAGGAGGTCCAAGGCTGGACGTGGAAGACGCAAAAGGATAATCAATAATTTCATCAGCATGTATATGACAACCAAGGACATCAGCATCTTTAGAGTGAGCATTAGGATTTTCAATAGGATTGTGAACATCTTTAATAGGAGCACCTTCTTTGATAAGATTGCTTGAAGCTTGAAAAGACTTAGGAAGAGTAGAAAGTGGAAGCAAACATGGAGTGGTAGAACAAGAAGATGGAAGACTTTGATCTTGACAAGGATCTTTGGATAGCATAATCACATAATTTTTCTCTTGATTTTCAATAGGCTTAATATTGGAAGTAACAACACCATTTTTAATAACCTTAATGGAAGTATCATCTTTGGAAAGTACAAGTGTAGTAAGGTTATTTTTATTGTCAATAAGCTCAACAGTGTAAGTAGTAACTTGATCTTTCTTAGGAGAAGACTTAAGACATGGTGGAATGAATGAGAAAGGGTGTAAGGGATCAAAAGATCCATGACATAGATAAGAGACATCATAAAGAGGATTGGATGACATGGAGGTTTCTTGATCCTGATCTTTATTTATGTTCTTTTCTTTATCATTTTTAGAGTCCTCTTGACATGGAGCCACTTCTAAGGATAAGGAAGCATGTTGGAAATATTGTATGGGAGACTTGGGAAGAGATGATGAAGGATTAGCTAAAGTAGGCATTATAGCATATGAAGGCTTAGGCTCTTTAGGTTTAGCATTAATGGAAGTATTTGAAGCCAAGTGAAGGTTAGCTTGAGTTTATTTAAGAGGTAGCCCTATAGGATAACTATAGGGAACTGCATGAAAATCATTGTCAGATGAAGGATTTGTGGAAGGTTTGACAACTTTAGGAGATATATGGGTATTGGAAGAAGTAGAGGATGGAATGGAATCATTAGAAGACAAAGGTTCATCATTAATATGATCTTTCTTGAGAGTGAAATCTTTATTTTCAGCTTGAGAATTCTTGGAAGAGCGATGCTCATAGTAGCTACGTTTATAATTAGCGCGGAAAGCTTTCTCTTCCTCATATTTATCATCGAAGTATTGTTCATAAAAATCATCAAAATCTTTTTCAAAATCAGAATCATATGGATCACCATCATGATCTATCCAATAGGATGGCCCTTTAGTAAGAACAAGCACATGATGGGGAGGACTCTTAGGAATAGAGGTGTCATAATCATGTCTATGTATTTCATCATAATAGGCATCATCAGAATAAGCATCAAAGCTACAATAAATGGTATCATCAAAGTCATCAAAGATGGGCCTGTCATTCTTCACGGAAGAGGTATCACAAGGATTATCACGTCGCTCATTATGGTATGCATTTTGAAGAGAATCATTAGTCTTAGAAGAAGTAGAAGAATAATGAGATCGTGAAGAAGAAGAATGTGAAGACTTAGAAGAAGAATAATGTTTAGATGATGATGAATGTTGCAAAGATTTAGAAGATGAAATATGTTTAGAAGAAATATGTTTTGAAGTGGAAGAAGAATATTTGGATGGTGACGAATGATGAGACAACTTAGAAGATGAAATGTGTTTGGAAGAAGAAAATCATAGTGACAAGATCATGTTTATGATTCTAGAAAAGGTGTCTAATTTTCTTATTCATTTATATATCATTTTTTCCAATTTATCATCCATGAACTTGTTGGAAAAATATCACTCTTTAAATTGAGCAATGAGTTCGAGATCATCTATCCTCAAGTGAGGTTCTATAACAAGATATTTGAAATTCATGGTTATAGAAGAAGAGGAATCAATAATGGAAGTGATAGAATAGATGAAAATAGAAGAAGATAGACTAGATAATAAGAGGAAAAGAATCAAGAAGATGTGAAGATCTTAGGAAGAAGAGGAAGAAGCATGAAAGAAGAAGAGAAGAATGGGAATGGAAGACTAGGAAGACATGGAAGATGTGGAAGAAAGAAGGCCAAGAGTCATCTTGTGTAATTGAATACCATTTATGTTCATTTGGATGTTGAGAAACATGCCAGAGCACTTTTTGGAGAAATCCATTGAAGTTTTTATCTCTCGGGAACTCAGATTTGTTTGTTTTAATTGACCAACTAGATGCATTAACAAATTTTATCATGAATCAAGAACATAAGACAACAATCAGGGAGTTCAAGCAATCAATGTCTTCAAAAAATGAGCAAGGGACAAATCAACCTTGCACATGAACATAGATAGTGTCATAGTAATTCTACTCCATAAGAATGCTACTTGTGTATGTTCTCAA
>MU227513.1:812499-842740 GCA_018584345.1 Thuja plicata | reverse complement strand
GGTTTTGACATAGTCTGAGAATTTAATCAATCAGGAGCTACTAAGGAGATCTGACAACCCACAAGAAACTACACCCGTGGAGATTTCTTCCACAAGGACATTTATATAGCGGTTGTCACTACCATGGAAAAAATGGATATTACCGCTTCAGGTTCTATCCATGTGGTTGACCCAATAAAGGGAATGTACACTATGGTTAACCCTCTCTAACAAGGAAGACTCACAATATGGACCACATGGGGACTTAGTTCGGATTCAAGGGTTCCAAGTTTCTGATTCTCCCAAAAGGGAAAAGAGCATAATCCTCTAGCCTCTTCACCTCACCAAAACATAGCAAACATGATTCATTGACCCACTAATTTTAAATCACCTCATTCAAGGCTCACACAACAACAAATGACACCAATCCCCCAAAGAGAGAAAGTATTGCCAAAAGTTGAAGCCCAAACCAAGTTGACCAATGAGGTAAAAAACAAAATCCTTCCCTACCTACAAGGGGATCTATCGTCAAGAAGAGCTTCGCATGTAAAATAAATGAATGAAGCCCACTCTCTCAAGATCACCACAAATATTGTTTATAGGGCCTAATTACTATGTGAAACATATATGCAAGAAAGCAAATCTAGGTCCATTTTAGAGCACCAATTTGAAAATGTGATCTATGAAATCAAGAAACACTCAAGCTAAACACGTGAGATGTTCATTTTATTTCTAAAATCTAAATGTTATAGAGAGAAAAAAAATACCTCAAATCTAATGCAATTCAAATCATTTTTTTGTTTATCCAAGCAAGTCCAAGCAATCCTCACGAACTCTCCAATAAGCAAGATAAGCAAACAAGCAAACAAGATATGCAATGTATACTCAACTTATGCAAACCCTAGGGTTAGATCTGAAAATAAATTTTTAGGAGAAATAATAACTAGAAAATAATCCAAATGACAACTCACATCATTAATTGAACCATGTAAAAAAATAAGTGCAAGTTAATCATTAAATGCCCTTTTTTTAATTTTGATTTTTGACCTAGTCAACAAGATCTGATTTGTTTGCTATGAATTCGGATCCCAAACCCTAAATACAAAAAAGAGACCCCTATTAAAAAATAGAGAGATTTCCAAAAATATTAAAATTTTAAAAATATCTTTTCATTTGTGCCCTAGGGAGCCATTTTTCCAAAATAGACTAGTTTTCATAAATTGACCAAATGAGCTATAATATTGCATCCAAATTTAAAAATCAAAGAATGGACCCCTTGTAGAATTTAAATACCTTTCCGAAAATGTAAAAATTTCTAAACAATTCACTGATTTGAGCTAAAAATTAAGTTTTTATGAAACATAAAGAAAAAATTATAAAAAATCCAAAATACCTCAAAAAATTCTGAATTTTTTATTGGAGCTTTTGTAATATGTCATTAACCTAAAAAAAAAATTTTAGATCAAAACTCCAATATTTTTGGGAGATATGATCAAATCTTTGAAAATCTAGGGTTTTCATCTCCAAGCAAATCTGCACAAGGGTTAAGCTTGAAAAACTTCAATAAATTAATCATGTAAAGATTAAAAAATTTAAAAATCTAATAAAATAATGGAAAATCAGGAGCATCAAGCCCCATGGTGGGTGCCAAAAATGTGTGCTAAAATGTTGACACACTTCTATGAATCATTCCACCCAAGGTTGCTCAAGAATGAGGCCTCAAATATTGATCCATAGCTCTCTAGTCATGGAGTGCAAAGGTGTGAAATGGAGGCCCTAAGATTGACCTAGTTAGTACCCATGCAAGTACACCATGAAATGAGAGATTCAAATGCATGAAAATGAGATCTACTCTATATGATAACAATGCATAAAAGGAAATTAATCTAAATGATAACTATGCATAGCTAAATTTATGAAAGGAAATACAAATGCAAGATTAATCTATAAAAATAAACATGAATCTAATCTACATGAGGATCCATTAATGCAAGAATAATGAGACAAGAAGAGAGAAGTTGCAATATCCAAGCTCAAGTGTTCAAATGCTCCTCCAAAATTGCTCTCCAAACCTGCAACATAACAATACTATGAAAAAGATCTATGAATGATTGATGATTGATTGGTTGACGATTTTTTGATTTATTGATTGAGAAGGAGAGATTTTCTTATATATGAAAGTGAATGGTTGAGATTAAGAGGCAAAAAGAATTGATCAATGGTTGAGATTAAGAGGCAAAAACCCACCACTTAGGAAGATGTGATGAAAAAGGGATTTTTATTTAATTTAATTTAATTCATTTCCTTTTTCAGCAAATAAAGTGCTTTAAGTGGGGATTTTTATTTATTTAATTAAAAGAGGGGTTTTCTTTATAATTAAATAAATTAGAAGAATTTTATTTAATTAAATGGGGGAAATTGAATTTAATTAAATAAGAGGAATTTAATTAAAAGGGAGATTAAATCTTTTAATTAAATAAGAGGAATTTCATTTAATTAAAAGGGAGATTAAATATTTTAATTAAATTAAAATGATCAAACCTTATGAAATAATGAAATAATTTAATAATTTAATTAATTACAATTTGATCAAGAAAATTGATTTCAATTGAAAATGTTCCGAAGCATTGATTCAGGAAATTGGTAAAATAATAAAATGGGGCCCAAAGTCTAGGTGACCATTTTAGGGTGCATACACACCACCTTGATGTACATTATAATAGATATAATGTAAGGAGCCAACCAAAATGTTCCTATCTCATTCTTAAGATTAATCATAAGTAAATATGTGAATCAATTTGTTAAGTTACTATCATAGGTTATACTGAACCAGAAATGTCTTGTACTTAGTTTCTATTAACTTCCCTTAATATTTAGCATCTCATTTATAAATTATAAAGCTATACCATGATTGCAATTATATTATCATTAATCATTCCCTATAGTTCTTCTTATCTAAAAATAACATTTCACTTTGATATAAACACAAGTTCACTCCTTAACCAATCATTTCATGGTATTCCTTTTTAGTCTATTATATAAGAGAACTTACTTATCACATAAATATAAGCTAGGTCCTTATCCAGTAAACAAGAGAGAACCATAAAAATAAATTTTCATGCAAGATATCACTTACTTTACTACAAGATAGCATAAGAGGGAAATAAATGACAAATTCCACATTATTTTAATTTTTGAGACATATACAAGAGCATAACTTTTCCCTTCATTTCACCTAGAAATACCCATTCCCATTACATTGATTCACCCTTCATTTAAATTTCATTACATAACCCAACAAGGGCTTTCAGTAAATAAATACATCAGAATTACAATTCCTTGAAGTACATGATGCAGCAGTAGAATCTTTGACAGCTTCCAAGCACGAATCCAAAGAAAAGCTCATCCATCCAATCATGAACTATACCTCGATAAGATTAACCACCAAGCCATGTGGAACCATGTAGTTCCACTACCCCATGCTAGGAGATAGAACCAAGGTCCACACAATGCCCTAAGCAATCTAAGGCTTCATAAAATAATAACTTAAACAAATGCAAGACATACAAAATATCACTTAACTATACACAAGGGCTAGGTTTCTAGCATACCCTCTAAGTGAGTTTCATCACATATCCTATTTATTGGGATCCTCTCTGGAAACCATGTAACCCCAGCCCCCCCTTACAAATAGGGATCCATCCTAGAAGTTACCCATGGTCCCAGTACTCCAACAGGACTATGTGGAAATTATTATGTGTCTTTCATTATCTTTTGAATCCCCACTCCCAAGTTAATTTTAAGGTTATCACTTTATTACAAACTCACCCATAGGATCTCCTGGAAACCAATTTGGGTCCCGACACCTATGGTGATCCACTCACTTAGGGTACCTAGTCCCCTACCCAAAACATGACAAAATAATTGTAATACTTCAAATGCTTTATTTTAGAGGTTTAGGAAACTCTCCTATGTACTCAGACCACCAAGATGAGTCCTAACCTTAACCATTAGCAATATAAGAATAGTATAAGGATTTCACATACTTAAGACACCTTAAGTAAAATATTATGATCAAATTCAATCAATAAAATGAACATAGAAGAAAATAATCCCAAATGAAATAAACTATGAAAAGAAAGTTTGATAAAATGATATCCTAACTCTTCCAAAAATTAATAATACATAAATAGGAATTTAACCACTACCCAAACATAAAATTCACATAGAATAAAAAATCACACATCAAGACATAATCACACCCAATAATAGATAGTGAAAAACTCACCACTCCTATAGATTAGATACAAACACTTATTTATAGATTGCATCATGAATGTTTTTAAACTACATTACTTGACTATAGATCTGATCAATCATATAACACTGATAGTAATAAATAAATTTTATAAATGAATTATTAGACACACTCAAGAACATGAGAAATAATTTTGGTTCTAGACTCTACCTAGGCTACTCAAGAGAATTCCCTTGGTGTTTTGAGCAATTCCATAAGCCTCCAGACTTTCCAACTTCCTTCTTGCTATCCTCCTAGATAGACCCACACACAGAGATATATAAATTTTGAACCACACAATATTTCTTCGATCACTCTGATGAGAATTGACACAATTTAGTTTTTTCCAACATATCCAAAAATTAGCATGATCCAATGGTTGGTTAGAAAGATATGGCCTCCGCACTAGGACTGTATTTTTTTTACAACTGTTATTTCTCCATTTTCTCAGAAAAATCAAACACTTTTTTCTTCCTTAACTCTTGATGAAATAGCTTAATTTAAAATTGAAAATCCTCTTCTGAGAATCACCCCCAAAAAAACCAGGTCTCCTTCCAAAAATATTTCACCTTATACATATAGAAAACTATATGGTTGGAGGAGTTGCTTTATTGGAATCAACTTCTCCAACTTCCATAGTTGGTTTCAAAATAATTAATTATTCAAATGAATGATAGGTTAAAAATTCAATTTATTTATTAACTTAATTAAGCTTATGTAGTACTCAAATATGTTGATGATAATAAATATGATAAAATAACTCATATATCCCATTGATAACTAACTAGCCTTACTCATAGGAGGTTTCGGGTTTGAATCTCCTAGAAAAGATAGTTTTTCCAATTAAACATAATGATATCTTATTATTTTATTTACTTGTATATTACATCATAAAACTAATACATATCTTTATATATACACAAATATATTTATATATATAGGCATATATGTGTGCACCCATATATACATACATATACATATATTTGGTCATGCCAAAAACTTATTTATACAAATAATATATCTATTATATATATATATATATATGTATGTATGTATATATATATATATGTATATATATATATATATATATGTATATATATATATATATATATATATATATATATATATAACCAAGAATCATAAACATAATTGATAATAATAAAAGAACAAGGTCAACTAACCAGAACACAAATCTCAAAACCATCAAAATAGTACAACCAAAGCCCAAATAGGGTGTCTTCCTAAAAAAGGAACCTAAGTCAAAAGGGTTCTACTTAGGGAAACCTTGGTAATATCTCCATGAAAACAAAATTAGAGGATTTTAAAGGCACACTCAGACTTGTGTGGCCAAGTGGAGTTGATTCCTGGTATCTACATCCTGCATCACCAAGTTGAGAAACAAAAATATATACATATATGTGCAAGTAGTGACAAACAAGGAGGGGGAGTGCGACATCATCTGGATCTCCCGTGGAAGTGACTACAACTTCCTGCCCTCATCCTACACACACACACACACCATACAATACTCATTCTAAATCATGATTGAGTTAGTATTGTTAGCTCCACCATAATTTCAAAATAAAAATGAACTATCATCGTTGATAATGTCATCATGTATATAAACCAAATATTCTAAGAATATAATTCATTCAGATCATTTGCAAATTATCATTAGGATGAACCTATTATCCAACATATTTTGAAAGCATCTCATAATCTAATCAAATAAGAGAAAGCATAGAGTTCAAGTATGATGTCACTAGGGTATATGAACCCGTAATACAAAGTAATACTAATTAATTATAAAACAAGGGTCTGATTGAATCCATAATATGATCCATCAGGTGATTTGGGTTAATGTCTAATTAATAGTTATCATCACAATCATACATAAAATCATACGAGAATATTAATTATGATTAGGTAAATCATAAAAAGAACCTAATCTTTATGGTGATTTGAACAACATATATACACCATCCATAAAATAGTCATAAAAGTATGTAAACCAACTTAATTCATCCCAGTGTACTCAAACCATCAAAAAAGAAGTTCCTCACACAACAAAAATATCAAATTGTTTCATAACACGATGTTCCTAAAATATCATGAACACATAGTTGGCATCACTACTCAAAGATAAATATACATCAAACAGTTACGTGGAGATGAGATAGATTGGAATAATATCTTCAATCAGAATCATTAGTAGAGAATAAAAGTCTCAAACTTCCAACAAGCATAATCAGGTTTTGTGAGGGTTGGAGGGGAATTACATCCTCCCCCCTTAGATTCAACTTACTCCTAGAAGTTGGTAAGTACTAAAAAATTCATCATACATAACAAAAAAATATCTAACAAAATAATAAAATATTTTCAAGTAATCGGGTTACCAAAATTTTTTGGTTCTTACATTGTTTTAATTTATTTTGGATTAACATAGATCACTCATGTAAAATTTATGAAATAGACTATTATAATGCAAGAACTTTATACAGACAAGAGACATAGTATTAGAACGTATTTTCAATTTTACACCAATTTTTAACCCCTAATAGTTCCTTCTATACATTCCTACTAAGACTAACATCAGGTATAAAGGAAAAAATATGGTTTATATTTTGATATTATTACTTTTCTTCAATATCAAAGTTCTTATTTACTATAACAAAGATAAGGGTTAAGAATTATTGATAACATCTAAAAACCTAACAAGATATAAAATATGAGTCACAAAAGTATTACATTTGTTAGTATTATAGAATATCACTTTAAACCTTAGGAGTAATATAATTGTGAAGCATCTTTAAAGTTCCTATGCAATTTTCAAATAGGGACCCTTAAATAGAAAACCAATACAAGATGACATAAAATATTTATACAAGAAATCAACTTATTGCATTCAACCAAGCATTATTCATCTTATAATTTACCTTAACACCTAGTTCTATAGGAAACTCTTAGAAAACACAAAACATTTCCTTATTATATAGCTGCTATTAATTTCCTATCATCAAGTGTCTCAACTATACCCCATAAAATATTACAAATCTCACACATAATGACACACTTTTACAAGAATAAAATCAAAGACATCTACTATAGAAGACATAATCATTAAATTAACCTATATATACACCTAGACAAACTCTGACAGTTTAGAAAATTATCGCATCATTAATTTAGGATACCATTCCCTGCAAACTATATGTCAGCCACTATTACAACACACCTACTTCCTATCAAATTAAATAGTAAAATAATGAGTCTATATAAACTATTAATTTAGAACTATTCATAGAGCCATTAAGAGGAGGAAAAACACATCGTCACTACCCAAATACCACGTATTATGCTACCAATAGATTAATAAGCTTTTCCTTTTCTTTCCTTAATAAAATTTAGGAGTACCCAATCATACCCTTAACCTAATATGCATTTCTTAATAAAGTTAACAACATATGATTAATTTATTTTAACAATATAAAGGTTCATATCCATATAGATAACCATGCAATCCTATTCCACTTACATTGTATAACTCAATAACCCTATACTATGGATATCCAACCATAAATATTACCATTAAAATGATGCTTATCATGCATACTTAAGAGAAATTCATCTGCATAATTCTTATTGATGGTTTCATCTATTCACTAGGCATCTAGAAAATACACTTTTAAAGTACAGATTCTATTTCAAAATTTAAGATAGAGAATCAAATACCAACTCCAAGAGAAAATACTTGGATGTTAGTGCATTCTTACCTTAGTCTTTCTTGATTAATTTTAAATCTATTAACATGGAATGCAAAAATGATATAAATTTTTCAAAAGAGGAATAAAATACATCTTCCTTTAACCCAAACATGAATGATAAAACCTTGGGGACATAAGTCTTTACCTAAGGGTTTTCTAACTAGACACATAAATATTACTGAAGGTATTAATTTCATTTTTTTTTCCAAGCAAACTTTAGTCCTTCAAATCTTATTCTGAAAAAATGAAATAGAGAGGGAAATATATTTTCTTTTCTTTTCAATTCCCTACTTCAAGAAGGGTAGAGAAGAGACAGAGGTATTTCATATCAAACAAATCATATCGATTACTTGATTTTCTGAGCTCATCACAACATTGTAAACATATTTATCGATGCGTACATTATAAGTTATCCTTCTACTAGCCATGGAAGTATAATAAGTAATAGAAAGGAAGAGACATCATGAATTAAAATTTCAACCTCAACATGACACCAAACATTCAACATTTACGTATGTATGAACCAACACAATATAATTTTTTAATCCAGAAACAAAATATTACTATTTTGAGTGCTACCTTAATCACTTCTTGATTCATGTAAATAATTCAATTCTTCAATCCAAATGAACTCTTGCCTCTTTCACAATCATTAGGTATATTGTTGATAGTTACTTTAAAGATTACATCTATAAACATCAATTAGTATAATTTATACAAGAAATAACAGAATGGGGAGTCATCCAAGGAAAACAGTATGTATAGTCCTTAGAATTTCTCAAATAAATCAATTTAACAAAAACTCAAAAGACATGTCATGACATTTAAGAGATGCATTGGCATATACGAACGATCAAAATAATCATTTTCTTCCAAACACTCACAATTTTAAACAATATAAGTGAAAGGTATAGACTCCCTAGTGAGTAATTTTCACCTAAGAAAAACATTTGTTTAAACACATTATTAACCAAAAAAAAAAATCTTCAAAAATTTTAAATTTCTAAGATAATTAAATATTAGTACTATCTAAGTATTTTTCCAAAACACTTTATAACGGACACACCAAAAGATGCAATTTTCATAACTAAAATTAAATTTTACAAGAATGATGCTAACATGAGTAAGAAATAGAATACAAGAGCTTAAAGGGTAAGCATAAGTGAGTTGTGAGTCCCAAAGTTCCTAGTGTGGAAACCTAGGGCTCTGATACCAGATGTAATGCCACGCCAGGGAACCCAGGAGGACTGACCATCAAATCTCTAAAGATGAAGTCAATTTTTTTTTTTAACTATTACAACATGCATTACCAAAAGAGTCAATACACATATGCTCACAAAACATGAATGTATCATAACTGAAGATTTCCTAGTCCCGATAGGTTCCCTAACACAACTACTCAAACAATATTGATTAATTTCATTCCATTTAAGATCTTCATAATGAATTACAATTCTAACATATTTATAACACTTCAGAATAAATAATTACTTTCTCATGAACATGTTGCAATGATTAGTAACCATCATTTAATTCACCAACACAATTCATTCTTCATAACTAACTAATGAAATTCATAAAATCTATAAACTATCTTATAAATTTAGCTTCATAGAGAGATTAGGGTAAATATTATCATTCATTATTACATACCCTGCCACCTAGATATACATTATAATAGATATAATGTAAGTCACCAACCAAAATGTTCCTAACTCATTCTTAACATTAATCATAAGTTAATATGTGAATCAATTTGTTAAGTTAATATCATAGGTTATACTGAACTAGAAATATCTTGTACTTATTTTCTATAAACTTGCCTTAATATTTAGCATCTCATTTATCAATTATAAAGCTATACCATGATTAAAATTCTATTATCATTAATCATTCCCTATAGTTCTTCTTATCTAACAATAACATTTTACTTTGATATAAACACAAGTTCACTCCTTGACCAATCATTTCATGGTATTCATTTTTAGTCTATTATATAAGAGAAATTACTTATCATATCAATATAAGCTAGGTCCTTATCCAGTAAACAAGAGAGAACCATAAAAATAACTTTTAATGCAAGAGATCACTTACTTTATTACAAGATAGCATAAGAGGGAAATAAATGACAATTTCCACATTATTTTAATTTTTTGAGACATATACAAGTAAGAGCATAAATTTTCCCTTCATTTCACCTAGAAATAACCATTCCCATTACATTGATTAACCCTTCATTTACATTTCATTACATTACCCAACAAGGTCTTTCTATAAATTAATACATCAGAATAACAATTCCCTGAAGTACAAGATGCAGCAGTAGAATTTTTGACAGCTTCCAAGCTTGAATCCAAAGGAAAGGTCATCCATGCAACCACAGATAGTACCTCCATAAGATTAACCACCCATCCATGTGGAACCATGTAGTTCCACTCCCCCGTGCTAGGAGATAAAACCAAGGTCCACCCAAGGCCCTAAGAAATCTAAGGCTTCACAAAACAATAACTTAAACAAATACAAGACATAACAAAATATCACTTAACTATACACAAGGGTTAGGTTTCTAGAATACCCTCTAAGTGAATGTCATCACATATCCTATTTATTGGGATCCTCCCTAGAAACCATGTAACCCTAGTCCCCCCTTTATGAATAGGGATCCATCCTGGCAGTTACCCATGGTCCCAATACTCCAACAGGACTATGTGGGCATTACTATGTGTCTTTCATTATCTTTTGAATCCCTGCTCCCAAGTTAATTTTAAGGTTATCACTTTATTACAAAATCACCCATAGGATCTCTTGGAAACCACTTTGGGTCCTGAAACCTATGGTGATCCACTCACCTAGGGTACCTAGTCCCCTACCCAAAACATGACAAAAGAATTGTAACACATCAAAGGCTTTATTTCAGAGGTTTAGGAAACTCTCCTGTGTACTCAAACCACCAAGATGAGTCCTAACCTTAACCATAAATAATATAAGAATAGTACAAGGATGTCACATACTCAAGACACCTTAAGTAAAACATTATGATCAAATTCAAGCAATAAAATGAACATAGAAGAAGATAATCCCAAATGAAATAAACTATGAAAAGAAAGTGTGATAAAATGACATCCTAATCCTTCCAAAAATTAATAATACTTAAATAGGAATTTAACCACTACCCAAACATAAAATTCACATAGAATAAAAAATCACACATCAAGACACAATCACACCCAATAATAGATAGTGAAAAACTCACCACTCTTATAGATTAGATACAGACACTTATTTACAGATTGCATCATGAATGTTTTTAAACTACATTACTTGACTATAGATCTAATCCATCATATAACACTGATAATAATAAATAAATTTTATAAATTAATTACCCGACACACTCAAGAACATGGGAATTAATTTTGGTTCTAGAATCTACCTGGGCTACTCCAAAGAATTCCCTTGGTGTTTTGAGCAATTCCATAAGCCTCTAGACTTTCCAACTTCCTTCTTGATGTCTCCTGGATAGACCCGTGCACAGAGATCTATAACTTTTGAACCACACAATGTTTCTTCAATCTCTCTGGGGAGTATTGATGCAATCTATTCTTTTCCAACATATCCAAGAATTACCATGATCTAACAGTTGGTTAGAAAGATATGGCCTCCGCACTAGGACTATATTTTTTTCAACTGTTATTTCTCCATTTTCTCAAAAAAATCAAACACTTTTGTCTTCCTTAACTCTTGATGAAATAGCTTCATTTAAAATTGAAAATCCTCTTCTGAGAATCACCCCAAAAAAAACCAGGTCTCCTTCCAAAAATATTTCACCTTATACATATAGAAAACTATATGGTTGGAGGAGTTTCTTTACAGGAAGAAACTTCTCCAACTTCCATAGTTGGTTTCAAAATAATTAATTATTCCCGTGAATGATAGGTTAAAACTTCAATTTATTTATTAACTTAATTAAGCTTATGTAGTACTCAAATATGTTGATGATAAGAAATATGATCAAATAACTCATATACCCCATTGGTAACTAGCTAGCCTTACTCATAGGAGGTTTCGGGTTCGAATCTCCTAGAAAAGATAGTTTTTCCAATTAAACATAATGATATCTTATTATTTTATTTAATTTTATATCAAAATACAATATTACATCATAAAACTAATACATATATTCATATCTTTATATATACACAAATATATTTATATATATACATAGGCATATATATGTGCACCCATATATACATACATATACATATATTTAGTCACGCCAAAAACCTATTTATACAAATTATATATATATATATAACCAATAATCATAAACATAATTGACAATAATAAAAGAACAAGGTCAACTAACCAGAACACAAATCTCAAAACCGTCAAAATAGTACAACCGAAGCCCAAATAGGGTGACTTCCTAAAAAAGGAACCTAAGTCAAAAGGGGTCTACTTGGGGAAACCTTGGTAATATCTCCATGAAAACAACATTAGAGGATTTTAAAGGCACCCTGAGACCTGTGTGGCAAGGTGGAGTCGATGCCTGGTACCTACATCCTGCATCACAAAGTTGAGAAACACAAATATATACATATATGTGCAAGCAGTGACAAACAAGGAGTGGGAGTGCGACATTGTGTGGATCTCCCATGGAAGTGACTATGACTGCCTCCCCTCATCCTACACACACACCATACAATACTCATTCTAAATCATGATTGAGTTAGTATTGTTAGCTCCACCATAATCTCAGAATAAAAATGAACTATCATCATTGATAATGTCATCATGTATATAAACCAAATATTCTAAGAATATAATTCATTCAAATCATTTGCAAATTATCATTAGGATGAACCTATTATCCAACCTATTTTGAAAGCATATCATCATCTAATCAAATAAGAGAAAGCATAGAGTTCAAGTATGATGTCACTAGGGTATATGAACCCGTAATACAAAGTAATACTAATTAATTATAAAACAAGGGTCAGATTGAATCAATAATATGATCCATCGAGATATTTGGGTTAATCCCTAATTAATTGTTATCATCACAACCATACATAAAATTATACTAGAATGTTAATTATGATTAGGTAAATCATAAAAAGAACCTAATCTTTATGGTGATTTGAACAACATATATACACCATCCATAACATAGTCATAAAAGTATCTTAACCAACTTAATTCATCCCAGTGTAATCAAACCATAAAAAATGAAGTTCCTCACACAACAAACATATCAAATTGTTTCATAACACAATGTTCCAAAAATATCATGAACACATAGTTGGCATCACTACTCAAAGAGAAATATCAATCAAACACTTACATGGAGATGAGATAGATTGGAATACTATCTTCAATCAGAATCATTAGTAGAGAATAAAAGTCTCAAACTTCCAACAAGCATAATCAAGTTTTTTGAGGGTTGGAGGGGCATTACATCCTCCCCCCTTAGATTCGACTTACTCATGGAATTCGGTAAGTACTAAAACATTCATAATACATAACAAACAAATATCTAACAAAATAATAGAATATTTTCAAGTAATTGGGTTATCAAAATTTTGTGGTTCTTACATTGTTTTAATTTATTTCGGATTAACATAGATCACTCATGTAAAATTTATGAAATAGACTATTATAATGCAAGAACTTTATACAGACAAGAGACATAGAATTAGAACATATTTTTTATTTTACACCGATTTGTAACCCCTAATAGTTCCTTCTATACATTCCTACTAAGACTAATATCGAGTGTAAAGGGAAAAAAATATGGTTTATATAGTGATATTATTACTTTTCTTCAAAATCAAAGTTCTTATTTATTGTAACAAAGATAAGGGTTAAGAATTATTGATAACATCTAAAAACCTAAAAAGATATAAAATATGAGTCACAAAAGTATTACATTTTTTAGTTGGGGTTGATTTTCCTGATAAAATAAAACGCCCATTAGGGGAAGGGTTAAAATTCAAAGACCAGCTACAAAGGTATGGCTGGGTTTCACTCACGATGGGTTGCATTTTGGCAAGTGTGGTACTTCCTTATGTGGGTGTAGACTTCTTTAAAGATGAAGGGCTAGTAGTATCTAACCCGGAGAATATGGTGTGAGGTGGCATCAGCTAATCCATTCCCAGTTCTGAACTACCCATGGAATTCTTCTATCATTTTGATAGCTTGGTCCCTGTTTATGCACCGGAGGTAAATCCCTTCAAAATTCCTATGAAAAATCATGTCATTTTTATCTTGAAATGGGCACTTTTCAGTCTTAGGGCATGATGTTTATTTGGGGGAAGCCCCTCCAGGCATCTGTTGTTGATTAACAGGTATACCAGGTCGGTATACCATGGGTCTTGAGTGACGAAATCCATAGTATAGGTCTAACATTCAATGCTTGGATTTATTTCTACCATCACTTTGCATAGTCCTTGGCCTTGTACTATCCTCATTGGTTGCATCTCTAGGTCATATTCTTGGAGGATGGCCATCCATTTCCCCCGATGTTTTCCCAGTTCACTCTGGAGCAGTAAGGATTTAACAGCCTGGTCTAGAATGATAGCATGCACTTTACTCTGGAGAATATAGTGCCAGAATTTATTCATGGCTTGGACTAGAGCAAAAGCCTACTCTTCCCCTTCAACTTTATAGGTTAGGACTGCCACTGCAGAATGCGGTGAAGAAAAGGAGTATATGTGAAATGGGAGGGAATAGTTCAAACTTTCCAGGATCGGTGCCTCCACTATGGTTTTCTTGATCTAGGAAAACTCTCATTTCACTTTGGGGCTCCACTCAATCTTGGTATCTTTCTTCATCATGTCATTGAGTGGTTTAACTATCTTGACGAATCCAATGATGAACCGTAGGACAAAGTTTATCTTTATGAAAAAAGATCTCATTTCCTTTTTACTGTTGGGCATTCATAAATTCAGGGGTGCTTCAACTCTCTTAGGGTCAATGGATATCCCCTTCTCAGAGACTATGTGCTAGAGAAGCTTCCCTTCAGTGACCCCGAATATGCATTTCTTAGGGTTGAGGAATATACCATACCAACGACATCTCTCACAAATCTGGGCGAGGTGGGTAGAATTATCACGCCTTTCCTGAGAAAAGATTGTCAAATCATCCATATAGATGATCATGCATTTGTTTACCATGCCTGTGAATGCAATTTCCATAGCCTTTTTAAATGTGGCCCACATGTTGATGAGGTCAAAGGGAATTCTCCGGTATGTGAACGTTCCCCACTTGGTGGTGAACATCATTTTATCTCTATCCTTGAATTTAAATATAACCTAGTTATATATGGAGTACCCATCTAGGAAGGACATCATTTGGGAACCATTAACAATTTGTAGCACCTCATCCAGTGAGGGGAGAGGGTGATTGTCCTTCTTGGATGCCTTGTTTAAATTGTGTAAATCCATGCACATGCGAATCTCACCATTCTTCTTTTGCATAGGGAAGAGGTTGGCAACCCATGTTGTGTGCTGGATAGGAAAGATAATTTAGGTAGATAGTAGTTTTTGAACCTCCTGATGAATTAGAGGTTCGATCAATGGGTTTACCGACCTCTTCTTTTTTTGGAAGGGCTTATCATCTAGTTTCAGTGGGATGGTATGAGTCATTATGGATGTGTCATAGGTTTTAAGATCCTCATACCCCCATGTAATAACATCAATTTATTCTTGTAGAATCATGAGAATCTTCTCCCTCTTCATCGAGGAGTAGGAGGTACCAATGTGCACAAATTTTTCTTCACCGGCCTTGCCAATGTTGACCTTTTCAAATTTTCCTCCCTCAGAGGAAGATCATATCTTATCTCGGCCATGGGGGTCTAAATCAAAGATGTGTTTAAGAGCTACCATCTCCTTTGGGATGGTGTTGGTGGGTAGGTCGATGATCTCATTGTCTTCTTCACCCTGTCTGCTATCATCATGGTCAATATCTTCCACTATCTGATCCTTGAAGATGCCAACATTGGCCATGAAGGCCATAATATGTTGGTCATCCTCAAAAACCTAAAAGTCCCTGATATTATCCTAGATGGATGGGGTGGGGACCATCTTAATGGAAGACTTTCGAAGCTGGGAGCTAGCCATCAGCTTGAGGTTGCTGGCAGACATGACAAGGGCATCTAGAATGTACTTATGTTTCCAAGGAATAAGCTCAATGCCAAAAGCATCAAATTCTTCAATTAGGCTCCATGCCTGGTTGTTGTATGTGACCAACCTTTTGTCATGACACATGTATTGGCTCTAGACCTATTTTACAATCAACTCTGAATCACCCATCGCCTGGAGGTGGGTGATTCCTTTTCTTAATGTGAATAGGAGTCCAAAGACCAAGGGCTCGTACTCTGTGACATTATTGGTGTTGTTAAAATTTAACCTGTAGGATGTGAGGAAGGATTTCCCCTATGGGCTGATTAGTTCCACTCCATGCCCGCAGCCTTGTTTAGATCGAGATCTGTCAAACTTCAATATCCATAAGTCATTGTTCATTTTCTGGGGCTGGGAAGGCGAAGTCATGTTTGGATTTATTTTGGGAGGGCTAGGAGGTGATTCCTCTAGACCTGATGGTGCATGGGTGAGGTTTTCCTCTGAAAAATCCTCAGGGGTACCATCGGATGGATTACTCAGTCCAAGTGAATCGGCTTTATTTTCTTTCTTCCAGAGGTCATTGATGTGGCAGGTAGCGGAGACGATGCAAGGCTCACACTCTAGTTTAGAGTGTTTTTGGTACTGCACCCAGGACCAAGTGTTGAACAAGAGTGTGGCTGGAGTGGCCATGTTACCTTGTGATTTTACCTCACCCCTCATTTTTTCATCTAGGTCTTAAATTCTCTTAGCGACTATGGGATCCTCCCTGGGGGTAAAATCAAATGTTAGGCTCTCTTGTGGTCGGTACACCCCAGGGGAAGATTCAGAGAAAATGACCTCATTTACCCTACTAACTTTGGTGAGGGCTTGCTTCATTCTTGGTCCACTCTCCACCCAGATTTGGTTTGATTTCCCCTTCTAGGGGAGCCACAAGTGGGAGAAGTCCATAGAGAAATACCCATTAAGGGCCTTAGACCAATTTCAATTTAGTAACATCCCATAGGTTTCAGGGATGTCCACCACTTGGATGTCTATTGTGCTTGATATCTAGGGGTCTTGGATGAGCTAAATCTAGATGTTTTTCAGCTCACCAACCATTTTTACAACAGTTTTGTCTAATTGGACTGTTGTGCCTTTGGATGGAGTGGGAGTGAGTCTGAGCTTCTGGCATATGGATAAGGGCATGATGTTTCGTGAAGCGCCGAAATATACCAGGTAGTTGTATAGGTTCTTCCCTTAAATTTTTAAGCCTAGTAGGAAGGGAGGATCCTCAGTGTTTCCCTAGAAGATGGTTGAGTTAGCATCATCAAATGTGACAGTCTTTGGTGGACAACTGATGGCTTCTAGGATTCCCAAGAGCTTCAGAAGGGATTTCTTCTACTCAGGACAATTCAACAAAACCTCCATCAAGGTCATGGAGGTGGTGGTTTTCTCTAACACCTTAGTGATGTCAAACCTTCCCCCTGGGTAAAGTTGACTTCCCTTGACTGAATCCCTAGCTTGGTTAGAGCCAAGTCCTTTTGGAGGGAAGGAGTGATCAGTTGCATTGTCCTAGGGGGTATTCTTGGGAGGAATTGGTGTGTAAGTTGGCCCTTTTCCAATCTGACTCTTGGTGTTGTAGGGAGTCTGCAAGCTGGTAAATCCATTGGCCTCAAAGGCCAGGATAGATTCATCAAAGAACCCTGGCAATTCGGGCTCTTCTTCATCCTCTTTGTCTTTCCCAAAGAAGACGGTCTTACATGTAAAGGTTGTGTGAGGAGGCTCTATTGTGGATGGTTCCGGGGGAGTAGGATCGATTGATTGTTGTCTATCTGGATGGGAGATCATGATGATTTTCTAAAGTGTGGCACAGTTCACCTTAGAATGAGAGTCAGTGTCATGCAATCTACACCACATGGTCAAGGGGTGGAATTCTGCAAACTGTACAAAATGACTGGGTCCAAAAAAACCCTGAGTGGTATTTGGGTTCAGAGGAGGACCTCTATTATTTGCATTGTTGTTCCATTGGTGCTGATTGGGTCGAGGCCTGTTGTTGTAGTTATAACCTTCGGAGTTGGTATTTTGTTATCTGGAGAAAATATTCCCTCTTTGGGAAATGGAATTGTGGGGCACAAAAGGCCCCAACTTTAGCTATCCCATGTCTGTTGTCAATAAGGACACCAATTTCCAGAGGGATTTGACCTCGGCAGACTATTGGATAGCAGTATCATAGTGTGAGGGTTTTTGTGGTGGGTTCCTAGGGAAAGTGGTTGTATCTCCCAAAGTCAAGGATGATAATTCTCCAGCCGCAGTTGACTGGAAGAAAGGTACTCTGGAGGGTCATGTCAAGGGTTGTTGCATTTATTGTGGCTGGTTCTAGGGAATAAATTCTAGACCTGGTACTGTCTAGGCTTGTGATGGATATACGTATCAAGCCTGCTGGTCTATTGGTAGTAGGCCCATGGCCATTTTTGGGGCAACCTTATTAGATTGGGGTTGTATCCCTGAGTGTAAGGAGTTCCACCGAGTATCATGTTGAATGGTAGGCTCTGTCCAATCCCACTGGGAGCTTTGATCAAACTGTGGGACAACTCTAGGGCTAGGTTGTAAACCTTCACGAGAGTATCCCTATCATTTGTGGTGGTGGTTCTCCAAAGGAGAGTGGAAAAAATGGGGTCCAAAGAATTTAGGTATGTCTGGATGGTTATGTTAGTGGATAGGATGAAGGGGAGCGTGCACCACTTTAAGGCTCATTGGAACCAATGGTTGAATGTGGTGAGGGGTTCATTCGGTTCCTTCCTGATATAAATAAACTGGATGTGGGACCAAGCCAGGTTTGTGTGAATGCGAAAGGCTGCTTGGAAGGTGTATTCCATATCCTGCCAACTATTGATGGAGTTGGCCAGAAAGTTGAGGTACTAGTTCAATTCATTTTGTCCTAAGGATAGAGGGAACATCTGGGTTACAACGTCCTAATGTTGTTTCCTATGTTGATTCATGGTATCCTTATAGGACTGGAGATGTTCTTTTGTTGTTTGTGGGCCTAGATTCTCATATTTAGGATAGAGCTTCTCTTGATATGGAGGAAGATCATTGGTGGCACTGAGGAACTGCCCCATTGGGGACTCGGTGTTACCAAAGTAATTTTCCATCGAGGCTGCTAGATTTTGGCTAGGCTGAGTGTTGATCCTAGGGATTATCTAAGGGACTTGGGTATTCTAAGGTGTAGTGAATCCCTAGATAAGGTTGGCTAGTTGTTTCTCTTGCGGGGTCCTCTTCTTCCGAGCAGGAAGCTCGAGTTCAACAAAATTTTTGGGATTCAGGGCTGATCAAAGGATTCTTTCAAAATGTAAGGGTGAGAATGACCCTATCCCACTAAAAGCTTGGTTCCTAAAACTGTGGCTTAGGGAACCCTTGGGCACTGTAAAATCAAAATATTTCTAAGGGGAAGAGCTCATGCCCTCCTTCTAGTGCCAGTTTCTATTCACCGGACTCTGTGACCGGTTCTGCCAATAGTGATAAGTTGTCACCGGGTATCAGGGTACTAGCCAACTTTTCCTATAAAGGTTCTCTAGAGAATGAATTCTCTAGGTCTTCAAGCACCTGAGTGTCAGGTCTCGATGGTGCAGGGAAGCTAAGTTGGGAAAGTGAGTGTTTGTTCAGGGGGATAGTTGGTTTTACTCATCTTCTTTGGATATTTCAGTGATGGGTTGAGGTTTCCTGCAAGCATGTTAATTTTACCAAATAAATAGCAAAAGATAGACCAGAGTTAGATTTTATTACTTCTACTTATAGTTGTGCAATATATTTCAAATATCAACCATGCTCGAATATAAGAACTACACTAAATACTAAATACAGACAGAACCATCGATTCATACATATTCAATAGCAAGGGGAAATGAGATCATTAATCTAAAAAAAAAATTTGAGCAAAGGACATTAGAAACATACAACACAAAAGAGCATCGCTAATTGCAAAGATCAGAACAACACATAACCATTAGTCACAAGGTGTTCCTCCTTCTTCATTAACTTAAAGTGTTCTAGCATCGCTGGTGTATACATCCATGGCTCCAAGGGAGCATCTAACTACTAAGAACTACTAAGCATTCAAATCTTGAAAAACAACTGAGAATGAAAAGCTATTTTCTATTACTTGCTAGACTGCAAAATCATCAATTTCGCCGACCCTTATTATGAGGTCAGACTTCTTATTTATACACATAGTTTTACCTAAAACTAACCTAATCTAACTATATACTCAACATATAAAATATATTATCCGGTGACCAGTACTACCGACACCACTTACAATCACCTCAAAAAGAGTAGAGGTCTGACAAGATAGAGGAAGAAGACAAGAAGAGAAGTTGGAAGAATTGACATAGAGAAGAGTGTCATAGTATTAATAGAGGAAATATGATCTTTCTGGTATTTGAGGCTATATGCCTCATCAATGTAGAACGTGTCTTACTATCTTCAGTGCACCAAATAGTTAATTTTTGAGCGGCACCTTGGGAGAATCACTTGTTAGAGCCATCCCTTCGTCTGACATGCCTTATCGGGATCACCTACCTGCTGACCCCCTTATTAAATGGTTGACAATGACCGGTCAGCTCCGGGGAACCTAGACATGGATCACTGTGAAAGAATATAAAACTTTGGATCTATAATTTCAGAGTCCGGGAGCTTACACTCAAAGAATAAAGAATTTACAAAATTTGCACCCTGCTGGTGGGAATCTCCAGAGTCTGGAGATCTTTATTGTGCCTTGTATACTTTGAAATCTTCCAAAAGGTGGGGGATTCTTTCTTCATCGATGCCCTTCATGCATGTCTAGTGGTACTTGGCCACCTCCAATTTTTTGCCCATATGTAGGGTGTTTCCTTTCAATTTCAGAGCCATCTTCACTGCATCATGGGCACAGAGCATCATACAGGATAAACATGACATTTTCTCTTTGTCAAAATCTCCCAGGGACTAGTATCATGACTCTATTAGTTCATAAAACTTCCCCACAACATGATCTACCATAGTACACATATCTATGCTGAAGGGATCAACTCCTAAAACCCTTGCAATAAAATCCTTATATAAATTTAAAGAATACTCAACTTCGGGGACCTTGTCTTTTAGGGCCTCTACTAGTTGCTTACTAATCTCCAATTTGAGATCAAGTCTAGAGTGTTGGACCTAGATAAAATTGAAAGACTCCTCCCCCAAAATTCCCATCTCCATGACAGGTTCCTCTCTGAGGTTCATGAGCTCTCCTAGCTTGCTCCTCCATGCCTCATACTGTTTAGCTTCTCCCTCCCATATAAAAATGGTGTTTTTGGCATGGCGCAAGATGTTTCCACCTGTATGTAGGTCTGAGAGTATTGTTGCTGAGAAATCTCAGACATTTCCTACCTACTTGGCCACCCAGTCATCTACTCCTTGCACTTTCTTTTTCATGCTCCTTAGTGCATCAATGTCACCCTGTCAGAGCGGTGTTCCGTATGTAGAAGCTTTCGGATGGATTATAGTCAATGGCTATGCTAGCTCTGTTAGAAGCCCAAGGAGATTTCTATTCATTTCATTTTCCTCTTTCATTTTCTATGCTCGCTTATAATAGCAGGCCTCAATTGCCTGGCTAGCTTCTTTTAGAAGGTCCAGTTCACCCTGCTTATCCCTCTTCCCCAGAGGTACCTCAGTGAATACATATTTTGTATCATTGACCACTACTTCCTCTTTGTCTTGGGGAGGTGTCACAATGACCATGACTATATCCCCTCCCAAACTAGTCTAAATGGAATGGAGGGTCTGGTCCCTCTTCGGCTTGGGGACCCTTTGACTCTAGCTCATTATCTCAGCCAAGGAGAGATGGAATTTTTCCACCATTAGGGCTATTCTCTTCTTCAATTCCACCAACCATTATGGTGGCGGGGGTAGTCTTGCTGCTAAGGCCTGAATATTTGGGTCCTCTCTAAGGTTCTGCTATTCATCCCCAACATTTATAGTCTCTTTAGACTCTTTCTCTTGATTCTCAAGATTATTTGAACCATCCACCTTCATGGCATTAATATATGTCTCCTCAGTGCTCCCATCCTTACTAGCATTGGAAGAATCAACATCCATGTTTCTAGGGTTTTCCCCCTCATTCTACTGCTATTCTTCTTCTTCGACATCATCTATCAAGATATTCTCCTCCATTGGCTTATCTTTTGTAGGTGTCAAAGGTGTCTGAGCTAGATCTAACCATAGTATTATAGGGATTTCCTTGCCAAATTTTACACTACCTAGGTGGGAGAGGCATCTAGAGTATGGCGGCTGAGGTTACAGTACTCCTGTAGGTCCAGTTCCCTCAGCTGAAGTTAGAAGCTCATCTTGTACTCACCTCCTTTCTCATGTTTTGGTCTCTAGGACCAGGATCTCTTGAACATCAAGGATGTCCACCTACTCTTGTTCCTTTTCTTTCTCTACCCAGAACTCTTGTTCTAAGGCAACTTCCTTTTTTAGTATCTCCCCTTCAGTGAGGATTATTTCTTATTCTTGTGCGGCAATCTCTTCCACTGCTTTTCCTATATCCCCCTATAAATTCACAAGCTCGTCAGTCCCAAAGATGTCATCAAAATCATCATGTAGAGGGGAGGTCTCTGAGGGATTCTCTAGTTCAAGGAGTCCAGGATAATCTCCACTTGGGGGATGTTAGGCATCCCAAGATCTGTATCTTCCCTTGGCGAAGGGACATTCGTTCTTTGCTTCTTTCTCCTTACCACCAAGGGGTGTCTGACATCCAAAATGGCTACACATTCATCTTCTACTCCCATCCCTACTACCTAGACCATAAGTTCTGCAAGTGGTGGAGCTGGAAGGGAGAGCATGCTCTGCCAGAGTAACCGGGATGCCAAGCTAGGTGCTAATTGCTTCCTTCATCTGATGAGACATCACTAGTTGAAGGTGCACCTGTTCCACGATGGGAACCAAAAATATGGATAGAATCTAGGCTAGGTATCAATTGTTCTTTTCCCTTGTCCATGCCTTGCCTAGAGGTCTTAGATCTGGAAGTGGATCCCTACAAAAATGGGCCAACTCTTCGAGTGCTCTTCAGACATAAATTTGAAAAATATGCATGACTACATTCAATCACATCATGGGTGATGTCCTTAATTACTTTTCTTTTTAGGGTGTACCAGTCCACCAAAGGGAGAGCCATCTTGTCCACTCCCTTAGCCTTGTACTATGGGTTCTCTATGGACCTGGTATCTGAAAAGTCCTTTGGGAAGTTCTGAAGCTTGAGACACTTCATCATACCTTGTGTCATCTTGACAAAGTGTCGATTCTAGAATTCAAAATCATCTTGGAATTTTGCCCAAAAATTCTCCATGTGAGGCTTCTAGGGGTCTTATAGTGCCAAAGCTATCTTATCTAGCGGATCAAAATTATTCTTCTCCAAGTAAAATTCTAGTAGCCCCAGACATTTTAATTCATCATTGGCTTCCTTTACTGCTGCAAGGCTGCAAGTGTAGTTCCCGCAAGTGATTAGGAAATAAATATTGGCGACCTTCTACAATGCAAAGAATGCATGAAGCTCTAGGATGTGCCTGTAATATTCCATAAGAATGATCCTATCCCCATAATGTTATGGCAATAGGTAGGGTTTTTTGGAGAAGCCGGTCACCCGAATGTAGGAGTGTTGTTGAAATTGGATGTAGTAGTGGCCATAAGAACTAACCAAAGTCATTGCCTCTTTTGAAAGTCTGTATCTGGCATACTAAGTGGGTGTAAGAATTTTATAGTAGATGAAGGCATCGTTTACTATGCAAAAACTGGGGAAACTGGCTTCCCATTGAATTTGTGGGAAATGGTCCCACAGAGCATTCTGGCCTGGGCCGGTCCTGAGGATGCCGACAGTGAGTAAACCCCTGGTTATGGTTCATTGCTGCGATAGTGCCCACAAAATGTATGAATTCATGTAAAATTTGGAGGCCTATGTGACCCTGACAAGCTGGGCATCTACATGATTAGCAATGATAGTTTCCCAATCAAAAGTTTTTCCGGTGAAGGCGACGCCGAACAAGAAGTAATACATCCATGCCAAAATTTCTTGGGCATGGGATTCTCCAAAGACCCTACATAAGGTGATGATCCCCATTTTTATACTTTCTTTAAACTCTATTCAGGGGATCTCCAACTTCATCTTTCTATAATATTTCCTCGAGGTCTTGAGCCAGTTGGAGTTGAGGTATTGTTGGGCAATCTGCGGGACCTTATCAAATTCATTTAATGCTAGGGCCTGAGTGATAATAGTAGCATTGTCAAACTGGGGGATTCCTAGCCCTAAATAAAATGTCACAACATCCAGAGACAATAAGGGCATTGGGTAGCCTAAGGGAAGAGGAGTAGCAAGCATGATAGCCCAGACGGTTATGTTGTAATGTTCTGCCAATGTGAGAATAAACTCTGGAGCCTGTACTGAGCAAGGGAAGCAAGCGTCCTTGTGGATTTCAGAGGCTTCAACATTGAGTGCCATCAGATCTCCAACCTTGCACTAGATAAACATTATTTTAACCAAGGCCTGCAGTTCGGTCCATGCTCCAACACTTGTGTCAGTGATCATTTGTAGCTTGGAATCTACCTTAGATCCCAGAATAGTTTCTTCCTTCATATATTTCATGGTTAGTGGAAGCTTTTCAAAGGCCTTTTTGGCCTTTTTCCTAGAGGCTTCCCTAGTTGAAGTATTTGGGAGTTCTAGACTCCCGGGTGGAGAAGATGCTTCAGACATGGTTGATCCATGAATTTATTAGCAACCTACAAGACTAGACAGTCATCAATATAGATAAAACATAATAGAATTCTAGATTGTGGAGATTTCATCACCGCCTCACATCTATCCTGAAAAGGTGTTAGTTTGCATCAAACCCTAAAAATATATATATATTAAACAAAATGACTTGTGAATTTGATCAACGCCCAGGGATTCTGGGGATTCTAACTCATGCGGTGAATGAAATGAAGGTTAAAGGGGAACTTCGGGCCTGGAGTCTAGAAAACTGACCATTATTGACATGACCGGTAATTAGACGTACTAGGCTAACAAGGGGCATCACATGGTCATGCAATAAAAGGAGTAATGGCAATAATGGTGTCACCTATCCTAACATGTGAGGGAATGAATGTCACTTGGGCTAGTTTTGAATGCCCAAACATGGGGAATTAAACCCTGCCATCAAAGAGAAGATGGTGGAGGAGAGAGAAAACCTACAAACACGGCCCAGCGACGTGTCGAGTTCAAATCTGCAAACACCATGTGGGTGAGCTCAACATTTTGGTTAAACTTAGAAGGGAAAGGTGAGATTTCCACCAAAAAAGGGAGGAATATACATAAATATATATAATCTACAAGTACTTACAGACTTACAAACACCTATGCATAGAGGGCCAAAGAGAAACTTACACACTGACCCAAAATAAACTCATTTATAGCTAAACTAATAGACTAATGATAATTTACAAGAATTATAGGAAATGTACAAGAATTACATTATTTTACAACTGCACAAAGGGAGAAAAATCCTCTGGCAGAGCAATCCCACCAATGGAAGGCAACAGTAAGGAATGAAGCGGAAAATAGCAAAATCAAAAGGAAAGAAAATCGAAAAGAAAACCAGAAAGCAACGTGGGGGAACCAGAAGGGCCTACCTTAGAAATAAGGGATGCAGGAGGAGGAGCATGGGAGGTGCTCTGCAATAGAACAACTTTGAATGACCATGAACGTACCACTTTTAGTCACTATTAAGCATTGTTCAAGCTTTGGAACGAATTGCACTTAACTCCTGTTAAAATCGCCTTAATCGCTTTGAGTTACTCTGGGGTAATTTTTTTATGGTAAATATAACAATGACTGGTGAATCTCTATTTATACCCTAGGGTAAAAATATCCCACTTTCCTTCTGCAAATCCTAAAAAAGGCAAACCTCTACATTTCAGGCCCAGGGATCCCATGCAACCACACCCTCTAACGAAAGAGGAAGTGATGACAACCAGAGTCCAGAAATCTGGCTAGAACTAAGAAGACAAAAACACTTTGGGACTGGGTCCTAGAGGAAGAGAAACCAAGAGGAAAAGAAAACACTGACCCTGCGGAGGCAAAGGCTGGAGGAAAAAGGAAAAGAAATAAGGCAAAAGAAAAAAAAAAGGGGGACCCAACATTTTTCCCACAAAATGTAGGGATGGGTGTGCAGGGCATAACAGAGCCATTATGGGGTACTCTATTGGTATATGAGACTACTCAGCATGCTATTAGAGAGATGGTTGTAGTTTCTTGGGACCTTCTTGCAGATTTTGCAGATGTAGGGTTCTTAGATGCTTATCTTGATAAGACAATTCAGCATCCATTTCCACATTTTACAGCACCCGATGAGGCAGTTCCTTGCATCGAGGACCATTTGGATTATGACCCTATTGATTATCTTCATGTTAGAGGTAGAGGAGGAGAATAGAGGGAGATGATATGGGGGGAGGGATGGTGGGAGAGATGGTGGGAGGTGAGATGGGAGGCACCTTCCTTCAAAAAGAGGATAGGGTCCAAATGATGGTGATGATGATAGGGGTGGAGGTGTAGTGGGAGGTGGAGAAGGCGCTAGTGGTAGATGGACTCATCTTAGATTCATTTCTCCCAGAGAGATCCAGGTCCACTGTTGACTAGAGAGTAGTAGAGACAGTGACAGCAACAACATGATACTCAGCAAGATAGGCCACAAGATAGGCCTTCAGAATAGGACACAGGCAGAGGCTCCGAAAGAGATGGTGATTCCTTAACATAGTGTGAGCATGAGCATGTGAAGATCAGAACCAAGGTCACTACATTGGAGGCCTTACTTGCAGACAGAGATGTACAAATTGAGTCTTTGAGAGTAGAGAGAGACACAGGATCGTACTGCTACACAGCAGGGATAGAGAGTAACTTATTACTTTGGCCTATATCATGTTGTGGTTCCAGAGGTTCAGAGAGAACCTTCCTATTCATGGATTTATTATCATTTTGAGGGGGCCATGCCTCCACCATCTACCACCTCCTCCTCCTCCTCCAGATTAGGTAGAGGGTGGTCGTCAGACCTGATTCTGCATTGTGTCATATTTTGAGATCATTTGTATATTTTATATCTGGATCCTTCTAAGATGATTCATTATATTTGTACTCTAGATACATGTATATCTAATTCATACTAATACTCTGATACTCTTTTGTAGATAGTTCCACATTTTTTATCTATTCCATATCTGATATATTTGAGATAGTTGTTCCTGATCTTGATATGTTCATGGGGTCTCTTACTTTGATAGATGTTTAGATTTGATGCACATATGATTATGATCTTGGTCTCTTGATGAGTTACATTAGATTGTGTGATGACATCACTTATGCTCTTTGATTTATTACTGATATATAAATGTGTTTCAAATGATGCTGAGTGAATATGCAAATGTATGTTTTTGGGATTTCTTGATGCAAATAAATGTATGGATGCACTTAGGATGTAGAAATAAATGCAATTCTTGAATGCTTTGTTTTTATATTTTTCTCTTTCTCATTTATGAATGCAAAATGTATGTCATGGATATGCAACTCCATTAATATCAGTAATATTGATGTATGTAATTAACTTGGATTTAGGATTAATCAAGAAATCATTTTAAGCTCAAGTATTTTATGCTTTTCATTTCAAAATGAATCATGCAATCTCTAAATGCATCTACATGTAGACTCTTAGGACTGTCACTGATTTTAATACATTGTAGCATTTTATCATCATTGGGCATTTTTGTAACGGACATCACCTGATAGTACAATTGTCACTAATACCCACTGGTATCATGAAAGTATGAATACTATGTGTATTGGATGCAATGTCAGAAATAAACTTAAGCCTCAAGGCATAGAAGCTAGGACGACAAGTTAGTTATCTCCTTTTACTATTAAGAATCAGTTTTTGTTCAAGTGTAATATAAGATATGTGATCCACAATGACCTTAAAAATTCATATCCTTGGGTACATCATGTTTCGTACACATTAGTGAGAATCTGATTTAGAAAATAGACAAGGAAATTGTTTCAACCTCACCATAGTTTACACATAAAGAGGATTGAGATATATGCGGCTATCCACTCATGGTGGTAGCCCTTACCATAAACATCAAAGTTAGGTGAAATTTATAGGATCATTGAAACAATCACCATACATAGAAAACTAAGAAAATGTTATGCCCCTGTCCTTGTGACTCTTTGTCTTTGAATAGTGATGACATATAACTGATTGAATGTTTGATAATGTTAAGTTGAAGATGATACAAGATATTAAATCAGTTAATGGTTTGTATTGTCATAAATGTCAACTTGATATCATCTGTATGGTCATGCACACAATGCCAAAGACTTTAGAAAATCAATGGAATAGAGGTTATGCTTTCAGCAATGCATAAAAGTCATGTATTCACTAAGTGACAGACTACACCGATGGAGTGCACACCATCGGTAAAGAAAGAGAAAAAGTCACAGTGATGCCCGATGAGCAGAAGATAGTGTTTCCCAATGAATCAAAATCATAAGATGCCCGACAAGCTGAAAATAGTGTTTCCCGATGAGAAAGATCCAATGATGCCCGACGGATGGAGATTCCAAATCTAATTGAAGTTGCACCGATGGAACTGGCAGTTGTCACCGGCGATGAACTGTAGAATTGACCGACAGAATAGAGAGATCAGAAAATGACAAAATATATAGTTGGCAGAGCTTAAGGATAGACTTAACTATTTGTTTTATTTGTTTTATTCAACCACATATAAGTAATTGATTTATACAGTTGGCAAGAAGATAACTATGAGACAAATCAGGAGTTAAAGCCATAAATCAAATTGGCTGGATTGTTTTTCACGCCAAGAATTAAGAATTAAGGAATATCATGTCTATATAAGAGACAAGAATAATTCATTTCCACAAGCAATCAGATTCACAAGGGAGTGAATTGAAAGAAGATGCTGAAAAGAAACTGGTGAAGGATAAGCTTCATACAGTCCTGATCAATCAAGCTAAGAGAGCTAAAGAATTCTGCAGACACCGATGAACAATGAAGCACAACATCATAGAGTAGAAAGTGTGCAGTACAAAGGAATTGAATTGATACATTGATCAGAGAGGTATTGTACATAAATAGATCTGAATATCTGTAATTCAAAGTTGCATTAGAAATAGGTCATTGTGTTTCAGTTTAACCATTGAAGCATTAAGTCTCTTAATAGAGCAGGACTTAACCGTCTTCTATAATTGAGGTATATCATAATAGATTACCAAAAAGGTTGAATCATGATAGTAGCATCGGTCTTACCTAAATCCTATTGACAGTCTAAGAAGGAGGCTGATTAAAGGATGGTAGTAAGATTAGCATAAAGCCTATTGACAGTCTAAAGGCTGATTAAAGGATGGTAGCGTAGATGCATGATACTAAGTGACAACCTATGTATAAAAATCCTCTAACAAGGTCACACTTAATAGTGTGTTTGTAACCTTTAACAGGGTTGGCTCCTAACAGGGCTCACTTCAGAAGAGTGTAAATTTGGGGTACCAATCCCAGTGGTTTTTTCCCTTAACAGGATTTCCACGTTAAAATCCATGTGTTATTGTATAGTAAAAAAATGGAAGCACTTCCATAAGAGACTAGTTTAGCTTTCTGAGTGAGTGGTTTGGGGTCATGACAAGTGCCTCTGAATGGGTTCCTAATCTTGACATGGCTTCCCCCCTAACCTTCTTTTCTAACCTCCATTTCCTAACTTGAATTCTGCATTCTGGGTCTCTGACCTGTGATCCTGGGATCTGAGGATAGGGTTGGCCTCAACCCTACCCTAGGACAGGGCTGACCTCGACCCTATCCCAGGGTCCAAATCCTAGGAACTTTTGGTTTTCAGGATGTCGGTCTTCAGAAAAAGTTTTCTCCCGCTTCCGAGTCGGCTGTTTTGGGTTCTGAATTGGTTGATTCCTAAATTATATTTAATATAGGTCCTCTCCTAGGGGTAAAGGCTTAAATGATGATTTAATTATCCTATGTAGGCCTCCTTAGAAGATT
>MU227513.1:763747-797810 GCA_018584345.1 Thuja plicata | reverse complement strand
CCCCCCCCCCCCCCTCTCAGTTATTACTAATAGAATAGATGTCATGGAGTAACTTGGAAGACATAACAATCACCAATTGATAATCAATCAAAGAAAAATTTATAACCACTTAGATGCCCCTAGTATGAAACATCATGGGAACATAAAAGATTCATAATCAAACCAAGATCAGACTATGTTTTTAAGTAGTATTGATAAATACTATAGATTTTTTTTCAAGCGTAATAGAGATTCATCAATCAGAATTTGGAATTAAAGAAATATGTTTTCATGTCTGAGTATATGAGATTAACTTTGTTAGCAATTACAATCTAATGTAGTGTTTAGAAACACTGGTTGATTAAAGTGTTGAGAAACACTAGTTTGTTTTTTATTAAAGTGTTGAAAAACACTAGAGCGTTTAAATTTCATGATTAAAGTGTTGAGAAACACTAGTTTAGTTTTGATTAAAGTGTTGAAAAAAACTAGTTCATTTAAAGATCTTTGATTAAAGTGTTGAGAAACACTAGTATGATGTCTGTTACAGGAAGGTGGTGTTGAAGAAACACCTTTGTTTGTGAAAGTGACATTTTGATGCCAGTATTGAGAAATACTATTTTGAGAGGCAAACCATCCTAGAAAGGAACCTAGGACAACCTAGCGGATGCACCTGTTTGCCAGGTTTTCACCAAGGATACCTTTTTTCAAGATTTTTTCCACTTATTTTGGATTTCTTTAGGATCAATTTTCTGATTTTTTTGGGTATTTTTTGAGATTTTTCACTACACAGGCTCTGCTAGCCAAATATCAAGCATAGAACTAGAGTATTAATGGGATCAAGAAGAATATCTCCCTCAGGTGTAGCTACCTAATAAGCTCCAGTCCCAAAAGTTGTAGTAATGACATAAGGTCCCAACTAGTTGGGTTCAAACTTGCCTTTCTATTCTCTGTTTGGCTGGTTCTTGGGATTCTCTTTTAGAATGAGATCCCCCACTTGAAATTTTCATGGTTTGACCTTTTTATTGTACCCTTTCGACATACATTTTTGGTACACTTTTAGATGATCGAACATTTGTTGCCTGCATTCATCAAGTAATTCTAGTGCATTCAACCTATCAATGCGGTATTGTTCATCAGTAACAAGACCTGGTAGAGATACCTGCAAAGATAGAATTTCTACCTAAATAGGTAATACTACCTCAGCGCCATGGACTAAAGAAAATGGCGTGACTTTAGTTGGTGTTCTAATACTTGTTCTGTAGGCCCAAAGTGCTGAATTTAGTTGCAAATGCCAGTCTCTGCCAGACTTACTCACAGTTCTCTGTAGGATTTTAAGAATGTTCTTGTTAGATGCCTCAGCTTGTCCATTATGTTGAGGATAATAGATTGAAGAACAATGTTGAGTGATGTGAAACTATGTGCAAAGTTCTTTGATGTCTTGGTTTTTAAATTGGCCCCCATTGTCTGTTACAATTGAAGAGGGTATCCCATACCTACAAACAATGTAGTTCAAGATAAACATAGCAACCTGTTTTCCAGTGGCTTTGATAAGTGGCACAGCTTTGACCCACTTAGTGAAATACTTAGTGGTTGTAATGATGTATTTGTGTCCACTTGAAGAATTAGGATATATTTGTCCAACCAAATCAAAGGCCCATTGCTGAAATGGCCAATGTGTTATAATTGGTATGAGTTCTCTAGCAGGAGCATGGATGAGATTTTCATGTGTTTGACATTTATGACATGTTTTTGAAAATAGAACAACATCTTTTTCCATCATGGGCCAGTAATAGTCAACTCTTAGAAGTTTTTTAGCTAATTAAAATCCATTTGAGTGTGATCCACATACACCTTCATGGACTTCTTTTAATGCACAATCTAACTTTTCTTGTTCTAAACACCTAAGAACTGTACCATCAAGACCTCATCTATATAAGTTATTAGTAATGAGGACATAACATGATGCTCTCCTAATTAAGGCTCATTTTTCATTCCTTGATAAGCCATTGGGTAAAGTTTGGTCAGTTAGATAGGTAATGAGTTTGGCATACCAAGATTAGTCTTAGGCATTTAAAGCACAAATTACTTGGTACTCAAAGGTATCAAAAGCTGGATAGGATAGTTCTTCCACCAAGAATTTATAGTCGAATTTATGTTCTTCTATTTGTAACATGGATGCCAGTGTAGCCATAGCATCTATAGCTTTGTTTTATGTTCTTGGTATTTGCTGGAATGTGACGAAGACAAAGTACTTTTTTAAGTCTTCAACCAGTTGTTTATAAGATATCATATTCTCTTCTTTAGTATGATAGTCTCCATTTACTTGATTAATAATAAGATGAGAGTCACCATACACAAGTAACTCTATGATTTTCCATTCCATAGCCAATTTAAGACCATTCACTAATGCTTCATATTTAGAAATATTATTGGTGCATGGAAACATTAATTTGTATTCTTTGAGTATTTTGTATCCTTGAGGAGTGATAAATATAACTCCTACTCTAGAGCCTTGTTGCATGAAAGAACCATAAAAATACATCTTCCATGGATGTTCAGTTAAATGCATAACAGTTTAATCAGGAAATTTAATTATCAGAGGTGCATCATCTTGCAAGGACGAATCAACTAATTGATCTACAAGGACTTGTCCTTTAATATCCCTTCTATCCACATAATTAATATCAAATTTTCTCAAAATCAGGACCCACTTTTCTAGCCTTCCTTTTAATGTTGTCTTGCTTAAGAGGTATTTTAGAGTATCTATTTTTGCAATAAGCTTTATTGTGTGTGACAACATATAATGTCTCAATTTCTATGATGCCAAGACAACTGCTAAGAAATCTTTTTCAATTATGTTGTAATTGAGTTCATAAGATACTAATGTTCTACTGATATAGTAGATTTCTCTTTCCTTTTTATTTTCATCCTCTTGAGCCAGCAATACTCCTAGTGATGTAGCCATAGCTGAGATATATAGGAGTAATGGCTTTCCATGAATGGGTGCCATGAGAAAAGGAGGAGTAGCCAGGTACTCCTTTAATTCTTTGAAGTTATTTTCATAATGTTAGTCCCATTTGAAGGTAACACCCTTGTGTAGTAGTTTAGTAAAAGGTTGTGCTATGTCTGTAAGTTGTGATATAAATCTCCTGATTGACTAGAGTCTTTCTTGTAACGTCCTCATTTGAATAATGTTGTGTGGAGGTGACATTTCTAGTATAGCTTTATCTTTTGCAAGGTCCACCTCAATTCCTTTTGCTGAGACAATAAACCCTAGTAGATTTCTTGATTGAACTCCAAAGGCACATTTCTTTGGATTAAGTCTGAGTTGAAATTGCTCCATGCAATCTGATATCTTCTGCAAGTCTTCAATACGAGTAGTCCTTGTTTTTGACTTGGCTAAGGTATCATCCATGTAATCCTCCATGTTTTTATGTATCATATCATGGAATATGGTTTTCATAGCTCTTTGGTATATAGCACCAGCATTCTTTAATCCAAAGGACATAACGTTCCAGCAAAGAGTTCCCCATGCGCATGTAAATGTTGTCTTCTCTTGGTCTTCTAGAGAAATCTTAATCTGGTTGCAGCCCAAGAAACCATCCATGAGTGAGTACATCTGATAGCCTACTGTAAGATAGATTTATCAGTTTTAGATACTAGAACCCCATTAGAAATCCATCTTGTGTAAGTGATGACTCTTATGAATCCAACTTTTAGTAATTTTTCTAGCTCTGCTTTCACCAGTAATGCAACGTGAGGATGCATCTTTCTTAATTTTTGTTTCACAGGTTTGATCCCAGGAGCTATAGATAAATGATACATTATTAATTCAGGATCCAATCTAGGCATATCCATATAAGACCATGCAAATTTGATCTTTTTGTCTTTCAGGAACTTAGTGAATTGTATCTTCTCCTCTTCTGATAAGGATTGTGCTAAGTGAACAAATTGAGGAACTCCAGTTGTTCCCAAGGTAACTAGTTGTGTTGGTTCTATCAAAACTGAAGGTCTTTCTTGAAAGTTCTTAGGGGGGATATCAAGAGTCTCATATTTTGGTGCCTCTGGGAGGTTTTCACCATCATATACACCTTTTATTCTTACTTTTTAAAAATCTGACACTACCACAACGTGGTTTTCACCATCAGTTCTTTTCTTGTTTTTAGTTTTCAAATTGTGACTAAGAAACTTGATATCCTCCTCTGACATGTTCACGCTCCTTGCATTGGTGGAAGAAGGATAAGGTTCACAAGCATTTAGATAAAAGTCCAAAGTGTATTCATTAGGGAATTTCATGATAGGATTAGGATCTAAATTCATCCAATCAATTAGGTCATGGTTTATCAAGGATAATGAATTGGAGTTTGGCAAGGACAACATTGCATCAACATCAAAAATATTAATTGTTAAGACATGTTTTGTTAAGTCAACTTCTATAGTGTTTAGATCATCAAGAGTGAAATTGGCATTAATAGGGTCATTCTTGGTAATATGCATACCTAACTCTAGCTACTCATCAATTGAGATTTCTTCTTCTTCTCTCAAAAAAATGGAACTCATTGCTTGTTATCTTAGGATGTCCTCTAGACCTAGTAAAACACTAGTTTCTTCATCAAGAATCCTAGGTAATGGTATCTCATCTGACTCTAGAACAACAACAGTGTTAGGGGAAGTGTTAGAACTCTCTCCTCTTTCTAATAGAGTTGAAAATTTGTGAATTACATCTACCTGAATGTCCATAGTAGCATCTAAAAAGTGATCCCATTCATAGTCATGTGAATTTGTTATTTCATCATCTGATCTGTTTAGAAACTCAGCAATAGTTACCTGATGTACCCTATTAGCCACTTGTAGATCAAAGTGAGGTAAATCTAGAACATGTGAAATTGTGACCAACTGCCCCCAATTAGGATGTAAATATTTTTGTTGGGGTATTTCTTCATGAGTGTCTTCTATCAATGGGACTTCTGGAGAGTCTTCTATTGTTTCCTCTATTTCTTGAATAGTAGCTTGTATCAATAAAGGAACATGAGTATCTTGTTGTGTTAAAAATGTAGGCACATATCTTTCTCCTTGATATTTGGGATACTCTATACCAATATGCAATAATCTCTCATAGGTCCATTGTTCAAGTTCTATTTATTCTTCTTTATCATCACTTCATCAAATATTGGACCATCTCTTCAAGTAGGGTTTTCATATTTTTTATTGAAACCTGGTCTTGTTTTGTCTTTGGTATTTTTGAATTCCATATGTATAGGTTCAACAAGTCCTTTTCCTTTATCATTGAAAGGTCTCTTCCCTTTATATCCCATTTTTTTGAGAAGGTCATATCCTTTACCATACTTTTCTGGGGATATCTCCACATGTTTTACCTCATTTTCTTTATGTTCTCCTTTATAAAGCCAAGACAATACTTCGTTTTCATCCTCTTGAGAATTAGAGGCTCTAACCATACCAGTTGATTTTTGAATCTTTGGTTCTTTAGATGTAGTAGGTGTGAAACATGAGGAAGGTTTCCCATAAGATCTTGGAGACACAGGAAGTTTTGTCAATGATGGGGTCATGTCTAGCTTGTATTCTCCCATACTAGTTTCTTCAAGGTCTAATGTCTTTCCAAAGATTCTCATCACCACGTCTTTAGTAGTTTCAGGTACAGTTTCTTTTGGAACTTCCTTATTATGAGGAACCATACTATCTACTTTAACATTGTTGCAAGTATAACTTGCACCTGCAGGAATTGTTACTTCCACCACGTTATGTGGGAATTTGATACATTGGTGGTAAGTAGATGGTACTGCTTACATTTCATGAATCTAAGGTCTCCCTAATAGTATGTTGTAAGCCAAAGGTGGATCTAGAACTTGAAATATCTCATTTCTTTCAACTAGTCCTATTCTGATTGGTAGAACATTGAGGCCTTTAGATGATCTTTCATCTTCATCATAAGCTTTGATAGTTATCTTACTTCTTGAATCAATGGTTTGTTCTTAAACACCAAATTTATTTATTAGATTGAGAGTACAAATATTCAACCCTGCACCTCCATCTATCAATACACATCTGACATAGGATTTCAATATGTAGGGGTTGGTTATGCGGATGAGTCAATGAATTGTCATCTTCTTCTGGAAAAGAGAGATAATGTGGTGCTGAGATATGATTAACCATTTCCTAGAATTTGTCTACATCAATGTCTTTTGGCACATGTGCATAATGTAGGGCTTGTTCAAGAACTTCCCTATGCACTGAGGAGATTTTGAGTAACTCAAATATAGAAATTTGAGAAGAAGTTATTTGCAATTGATCCACCAAGTTATAGTTTGTTGAAGGAATGGTAACTGTTTGTCTTGTTGCTGCTAGTTTGGGAATAGTTACAAAAGGTACTTTTGAAGATATCGCTTGTTTTGATGAGGAATTAGCTCCTTTGATTGTGACTTATGCTTGACTCTGAGTCACTGCATTGGATTGTATGAATGTGTCTTTATCACCTTTAATAGTGATCACATTGATTGATTCATATTTAATGTCCAACTTGTTGATCACATTATTGTTATTGGAGTAGGTGTAATTAACTTCACTTCCTTTTCCTCTAGATGCTTCCCCTTTCTCATAATTAGGAAATAGTTTGTTAAATGTTGTATGGTCTTCATTAGTGGTGTGTCCTTCCACTTTGATCTTGCCTCCTTCGATAAGGTCTTGTATAACGTGTTTAATCTTTACAGAGTTATTAGTCTTATGTCCCTTGTTCTTGTGAAAGACACAATAAGAATTATCATCCCACAATTTTGGTTTGACCTCTGGTTCCCATGGTTTTTAATCGGGGATCCTAAGAACTTTGTTGTTCAAGAGTGTCTTCAAAAGTGTCTCAAGAGGTTCTCCCAAAGGAGTGAATATTCATTGAGGTCTAGAAGTCCATGGTCTACTCTTGTTGTTATCATTATTTTCTTTAGGTATTATGGTTGTTACCTTCGCCTCTTTTTTTTCTTGTATGTTGTTCATAAAATTGAACACTGCTAGTTTAGCATTAGCATTAGATGCATCTACCATTCCATCATTAACAACATTCTTTTTTTGTTTCCACCTTTTAGGCTTGTTGTTGTAGTTGGTAGATTTGTTATCACTTTGAAGTGTGATTTCTCCTTTCTTAACCATGACCTCTTCAAAATGGATGGCATTTTTTATCATCCTATCAAAGCTAGGTGAAACTTGCATTTGTAAAGCATAGTTCAATTTAGGTATCAAATTATTAATGAAGATTTCCATCTTTTCTGATTCAAGAATAGCTCTTGAATACCTAGCAAATATTTTCATCCACCTTTGTAAAAAGTGTGTAAAGGATTCACTGGTTCTTTTTTTTGTGTTACATAAGTCCATCATGGTTACGCCGTGTTGTATATTTTAGGATTAATGTTGGAAAAAATGTTGTATGAACTCCTCAAAATATTTCACCTTAGGTGTGAGTTTGGAGAACCACTCCATAGTATTTCTGCCTAGACTTCCCAAAAATAGCCTCATTAGGTATGTAGGTTTGTGCATGTACTCTATGCTTAGAGCACAAAAATATCTCACATGGTCATGTGGATTAGTCTCTCCCTTATACTTGTCATATTTATGCCTTGCCATGTTGGGAGGAAATGGAATCATGTTAATACTCTTGTCAAAAGGAAATGGATGAATGTGGTCCAAAGAGTTTTTTTCACTAGTTTGACCTTCTCTTGTTTGAGTGTTGCAAGTTTGGCTTGCATCAAGGTCAATTTTTTGGTGAGAATAGAGATAGGCGTTGTTATCTCTTTTTCATTTAGTCTCTCAACATCATAATCTTTAGGGAGTTTGACTCCAATGGATGCTAGATGTAGAAAGTATTTGTCCTTGTCTTCACCAATGTTCTTTGGAATTTTTTACTTTGTTTGAGTCTATTATACTCTTCCTCAGGTACATATCCATCACTATCCGATTCAAACAAAGGATGATTAATGTGAATTTCTTCTTCACTACTACTGTCTTCTTGTCTTCGATTTTTGTCATTGTTGTATTCTTCAAAATTTGTACTCCATTCATTTCTAGGAGCTTCCATTGCGAGTGATTCCATGTCAAATAAGGGATTATGAGATGTTTCTCCTTCCTTAAATTGTAGCAATATAGGAGGTACTTCTGATTCATCAGCAAGATACTTATTGCATCTTTTGTTAACCATGAAGTTGAATCTCAACTATGTCCAAAAATTTTCCAATAATGTCAAGTGAAGTCTCAAATTATCCAAGTAAGTGTGTCCAAGTTGAAAAGGATTGTTTTTGTTTGATGGAAGTAAATGACTCCAGTGTTAGAGGGTTAGAATGCCCTGATAGTGGGCTAGGAATCAAGTTGTTTTGAAAAGTGAGTAGACCACACATTTTGAGACCAATTGTGAGAACCCAAAAGGACATGCAAGGTAGACTTCTGAAAAAGTTTTGAAACTGCGACTGGAAGACAAAAAAAAGAAATAGGACCATACTAAAGTGCCAAAAGGGTACCCAAATATAATGAATTTCTCTAAGAGACAAATATTCAAGGGCCCACTATCCTAAATTCTACACACTACATGCGAGCTAGGAAATACCAGATACATGTTTCTGATGAACTAGATGTGAGTTTTGATATTCAAGATGCAACCTTTCTTCCTGAATGTGATACATAAATGACCAAAAGTGAGGCAAGATCCTAAATGTGACCTAATACAACCAGATGTGAGCCAGGACTCTCCAAAAATGAGCCTTTGATGTTTTGTCACTTTTTGTCAAGTTTTCCAAATTTGTCTCAGAATGCGTGAAATTTGTCTGATTGCAGATTATTTTTTGAGACTTTCCAGTGAATGAAAAATATAGCATGTAGTCTAAGGATTGAAATTTGTTTCTTTTTTGAAGGTTTTATCTTTTTAATGAGTTTTAATCACATCAAGCAATGTTACATTGTTAGGGGTGAACAAACACATCCTTAATCCCTAGTTTCTAATCATAGGATGAAAATATTTTCTCATAGACTCAGGTACACACTCAAATGCTACTCATAATATGGCCATCAACAAGCATGCAATGGCTCTCATTATGGTTCCATATTAGCCGGCTCCAAATGCAAGTGAGGGCATAAAATGATGAGTATCTTGGGTCAATTAATATTTGCCTTGCACAAAGATTATCACCCTTTCGAAGGTGAATCAGGTAATTTTACTAGAAGTGTTTATTATGATGGGGAATCTATTTGCAACCATCTCCCATAGAATTTCACAAGGAAAAATTGAGGCATATAGCCCTATGAGTACTCGAATGTGTGTATTCTTGCAAGAAAGATTCAAGCGGCTTCACTCTACACACACCCAAGAATGTTCAAGGAATGATGTCAAAATTCCAAGGACAAAACCGATTACATTTTCTGAGGCTTTAGCCTACAAGGAAGCAATTATTTATAGTGATTTGGAAGGGTTTGCGTAAACCTATCATCGCTTGGGTCGTCCTGGGAGATTTTTCTAATTTTTTTGAAAGCATACAAAGGATTGGCGAGCTTAGGAGTTCTAGATTTATGATTCTTCAAAAGAAGAAGAGCATACTCTCCTATTCCATGTCATTTTCTCCCACAAAAGCTTCAATCAAGTTCTTTCCCTAAAATAACTTCACTCAAAACTCAATCTCCCATGGTGAGTTTTTTATTCCTCCACTTGGAAGGAAGAGAAAATCCTCTAGTGAGATCAAGAAATAAGTTTAAGTTTGATTTAAAAATTCCTAACTTATGAAAACACAAAATATTTGAAAAGAAAAAATTTATTGTTCAATTTCCCCAAGATTAAATGACTTTCTTTTTCAATTACTATCTCCAAAATTAGACAATGAGTGTTCAATTATCCACAATTTTTTGTGCTTTGTGTTGTTCAATTTCTCTCTAAAAGGAATTATACAATGAAGATTTTTCAATTAACCAAAATATTAAATGATTTGTCTTTGTTCAATTACTTGCCAAAAATAAAATTATACAATGAGGTTTGCCTTGTTCATTTACCCCAAAATTCTTCTCAAGTCCTAAATCAATTTTTGAGTTTCTGATTTTCCTTGAAGGAAAAGAGCATAATCCTCTGATTGATTTAGAAAATAAGAGGAAAATGTCTTTAGTGTTAAAAATTTGAACAAGTAAAATCAAGTTAATCTATTCCAACACCTACAAACCACAAGTTAGAAATTTCCTTCCACCTTTTTGAGAAAAAAGGTTCTTGACAACAATCTGCAATAAAAAAATTAGGCTGCTCAAAAGATAGAAGCAAACAAGATTAGAAGATTAGTGGTTAGACAATTTAATACTCAATTCAAATAACAAGATGCAATTTCCTTTCATGATCCTAGAAACCCTGGATGCGACCCAATTTCTCAGATGCGATGCTTTGCACTAAAGCTGACAGAAGATATACCAGATGTGAGCCTTTACTAAAAATGACTTGAGATTCCCTGGATGCGATGTCTAAAATCCGGGATGCAATCCAATATCCTCAATGTGATACAATTTCTTGTATGCAAGCCTTGGTGACTAAAGATGACTCTGTACCTAAAAATAGAGAAGACAAATCAGCCAAAAATGAATTAAAAGTGAGGTAAAATCCAAGATTCAGCCCCACGGTGGGCACCAGAAATGTGTGTGTTATTTTGTGTACCTATTATCTGCAACATAAGACTTTAATAATTCATTATATTAGTGAAAAACAAGAGTTATCAAGCAAATCAATCACTAAAATTGACCTATTGCTTCCTATCTAAGAAGAGTGTGAATAATGCTACAATTGCCCTCAGATTATGCATTAATCAGTGACATATACAACTTAGAATGGAAGATTTGAATGATTTTAATCTAAATGCTCAAGAAATATTCATTTTAGAGCTCCAAAAGAAAAAATTATAACAATTATATGAAAATGAGCTAAAATGCATGAATATCTATGGAAATAAGAGCAACATAAGTTTTCAAATTGAAATCTCAAATTAGGGGCCCATTGAACTTACAATTCATTATGTTTATAGAAGAATTTGGTGAATGAGAGGTTAGGATTGAAAGTGGAAGAGAGGTGGAGATTAAATCTTTGGTGATCCATGTGAGGTGATCCAAGTGATTTAACTCCCATTGGTTAGGGATTTAACTTTCCCTTTTTGCAAATGGAGTTGTAATTAGGATTTATTTAATTCCTTTTATTAATTACTTTATCCATGTTTTTGATTTGTTTTGATTTAATTTAATTGATTTAATTTAATTGGATAAGGAAATTAATGTAATTTAGTGATTAAATCACTTAGGAGATTGTTACCACCCATTCTTGTTTCCTCGGGTTGGCTCTATCCACAAGAATCCCCTCTAAAAAATTATCGATGCAAGTATTAAAAATCCTAAACTTGTTTTTCTAACCTCTAACACTTTGCAAATATACCTAGCATGTTGAACTTAAACTTTGAAATATCTTAGTTGAAAATTTGGAGTTCATTGTCACCCCGTGGCATGTTCATTTTTTTTTGAAACCATGTGATGTTAGTGGCAAGTTATGCATAGTCGGCCTTCTCATTGAACTCGAATATTGAACTATCCTTAGTTCAAGATTCGAAGTTCAACCGTAGTTTGAGTCTTGTAACTACTTGTATTGTTTTTAAAGCACGCCAAGGGGCAGTCCTTCTTAATAATCATGAAATTTGAACTGCCTTAGTTCAAGATTCAAATTTCAAAAGAGAGTTGCCACTTGGTCATTGACAAACATTGGTAATGAGGAGATTGATGTGACAGCTAGAAGAAAAATATTAACCGGTATAGGAAATCAGAAATAATCATCATTGAAGTGATATTGTAAAGACGGTTTGATCATGTGAAGTTTGAGATTTGATGTACTCATTTAATTCTTTTTTTTTCCACATTTATTTGACATAATGGTTGACTCCTGCATTAAATGTGTATCCCCACACTCCTTTTATCAAGATGTTATAAATTGCCTCTTAATTTCTCATTCTCAATTATGGTTATTCTCCACACTCAAAGAGGTAATGTTGCCCAGATTTCTCCTTCTTTTCAAGAAGTAAAAAAATTCCATGCAGTTGCACGTCAATTATTTTGTTGGATGATATTAGTTTTGGTTACTGATCATGTTGTTGATATTCATGTTTTGTCACTGATGTCAACATATATTTATGTGTACAAGACAGACTGGCTACTTGACTGGAAGAAGTGTACAGATACTATATAGATGATTCAGAATGATCAGAGTTGAATTTTAGTAGTATGATGTTTATTTACCTTATTCCTAAGGTTGCTTGATTGAAGGTTACATATTGTGAATGTTACAGTTGATTTAGTGAAGACTGGTTTCCTCGACTGTAACTATGATTCTAGATAGAGCAGGTCTCTGTGTTTCTGGTATATCTTTCTGATGAAGATATTTCAGATGATGCAATCTTACTGGTGGACATCCAACATATGTTAGAGTAATGGGTTGAGTTTGATTGTTGTTTTGTTACTAGTGACGTCAGCTATGGCGTGTATTCTAGAGAAGACCTATTTACTGGCTGACTTCAGACATGTAGCATGTGAAATTAATTATGAGCATGGATTGCGGATCTAGAAGTATATGTGATGGATTTTAATTGATGTTTAATTTGTATAGGTACCATGTGTATCTTAGCAAGGGTTTATATAATTATTTTTATGATGGAAAGCCTTAATTGGGCGACCTAGTTAATTATGTATTAGGAAAGCTTAACTGGCCAACCTAATGAATTATTGTAAGAGGTTATATATGAATGATATTTTCTTGTGGAGAAGGTGTGGTAGAGAATAAAGGACAAAGATGTATGGAAGCTGTGAATCTTGTTGACTACTAGATATTGAGTAGAGTTAATGATTGTTATACTTCATTGGAACTGACCAAGAAAAGATAGTTGCTATCAGATAGTTCACTGGATTGTGTATTTGATTTACACACTTGATTCAGATTGTAAATCCTTGAGGGTGGATTTAACCTTCTTTGGACAGTGTGCCTTGGTAGTGAGCCTACTATTTTCTTTGACTCCTAACAGGGTCTGTCTCCTAACAGGGACTGTTTACTGTAATGTTGTAACAAGCTCCTAACAGGGCTAACATCTTTTAACAAGGATACTATACTCTCAGTACATTATTTGTGGGTGTTAATTCCCACCGGGGTTTTACCTTTAACAGGGTTTCCTTGACAAAAAATATTGTGTTATGGTGTTGGAATTTACTGTGTTATCATTTACTATTGTTGATATGGTTTATAAATTTTAAAGTTTAATAATCTATACTACAACTAATTCACCCCCCCTCCTTCTCATTTGTCTTGTGGACTGTTATTCCTAACAATTGGTATCAGCTCTACTAGTCCTTAGAGAGAAAGTTTAACAGCTTGAGGTGATCCTAAAGATGACTTACTACAAGAAGGATAGTCTAAAGTTTGATCCTGAAAGCTTTGACAGTTGGAAGAACAAGATGAGAACACATTTTTTATGTCTGGGAATTGATTACTAGATGATGACAAAGAAGAATGAAAATATAGCGACTAAGGATGAGTTAGAAAATGCTTCTGAAGATCAGAAGAAGTTATTTTCATGCAATATGGTTGCAAGGGAATCTTTGATAGGTGCTCTTTCAGAAGGAGAATTCACTGAAGTAAAAGACTTGGACTCTGCACATGAGATTTGGACAAGACTGGAAGCATTATATGTTGGAGACAAGCTTACAAAGAAAGAAAAGTTACAGAACTAGAAGACAAGATGGAATCACTGAAGATGAAAGAAGATGAGAACATTAGGGTATATTCACAGAGAATTACTGAAGTGGTTACTAGCATTAGAAACTATGGAGGAACTTACAGTGAGGAAGAAGTGATTGCAAAGATACTCAGATCTTTAACACATGTATACAGAACTAAAGTACAAGCTAGAGAGTAAATTATACCTTTGACACCAAAATTCACTAGAGAAATGTTGATCGGAAAGATAACTACATTTGAGGCTGCAGAATTCAGAGACACTTTACCTAAAGTTGAATTAGCATTCAAGGAAACCATGCACAAGAACAAAAAGACCTTATCTGGAAATGCAAGCACCAGCAGTGGTGACATAAGAGAAGAGCTTGGAGCTTATGCTGATGAATGGGAATAGATACATGAGGAAGAAAGAAAGCTAGATGAAGTTGTGGCACTAATTTTTAGAAGAGAAAAGAAAGGTAAGGGTAAATTTGAAGGAAAATTACCTTTGAAATTTTTTTCATGTAACAAGATTGGTCATTTTGCATCTAGATGTCCTACAAGAGTTCCAAATCACAAACCTAAGTTTTTCAATTCTAAATATCCAAAAGACAAGGAATGCTATTATGTTATTGAGGGTATATCAGATGATGATGGTGGTGACTATGATGAAATTGGATTTATTGCTATTAAGGATGATGTACCTATGCATGAAGAAAAATATTTAGTATCTCAAGTTGAAAATAAATCTGAATGGGTTATAGACAGTGGTTGTTCACATCATATGACTGGAGATAAAAACAAGTTTGTAAGTTTGAAAAGACATGATGGAGGTGTTGTCAGATTTGGTGACAATACTCCTAAGCTTATTATTGGAGTTGGATCTATCTCTTTGGATGGAAAGGCTAACACTGACAATGTATTACTTGTTGATGGACTTAAGCATAATTTTTTGAGTGTTGGACAGATAGTGGACAAGGCTTATCAATTGAACTTCATCAATGGGAAATGTTCTATCAAAAGTAAAATAGGAGACCTGATCACGTCTGGTACTAAATCTAGAGGTAATTTATTTGAATTGAACACATCTGAAGCTTCTTGTTTTATTATGAAGGTTAATGATAGTTGGTTATGGCATAGAAGATTCTGTCATGTTAACTTTGATAACATTGTGAAGGCAAGTACAACTAATGCAGTAAAAGATCTACCTAAGATTGTAAAGCCATATAACGCTATGTGTAGAGAATGTGTTATGGGGAAGAAGACTAGAAACACTTTTAAAAGAAAATCGTATTCAAAAAAAGCGAAGTTGGATTTGGTACATACATATTTGTGTGCTCCTACACAAATAAGATCATACTATGGTGAAAGGTACTTTATACTATTTGTTTATGACTTTTCTAGAATGATGTGGGTGACATATTTAAGAGAGAAATTGGAAGAATTTGACAAGTTAAAGTTATTCAAAGCAAAAGTCAATAATGAATCTGGGTTAAAGTTGAAGTGTTTGAGATCAGATAGAGGAGGAGAGTTTACATTAGAGATGCTCAATGCATAGTGTAAAGAAAAGGGAATACACAGACAAACTGCAACCCCTAGAACTCCACAACAGAATGGGATAGTAGAGTGAAGAAACATAACTATATTAGATGTTGTAAGGACTATGTTGCTGGAAGGAAATGTGTCACATGTTCACTAGAGAGAAGAAACTGGGACTATTGTGTACACACTAAACAAAATTTAGATTAGAGAAGGTACAAATAAAGCTCCTTATGAATTATGGTTTAATCATACACCTACTATGAAATATTTCAAAATATTTGGAAGTAAATGTTATATAAGGAGAGATGATGAGATAGGAAAGTTTGATGCTAGAAGTGATGAAGGAATATTTCTTGGTTATTCCACTAATATTAAATCTTATAAATGTTTCAATCTGAGATTGAGGAAATTGATTGAAAGTGCCAATTTGAGGATAGATGAAAAGTTTCAGATTTAGGAAAGGATATATGATTGTGGTTAGATTATAGAAACAAAAGAGGTTACTCCTAAACCTGAAGAATCTTTGATGATTGAAGATGAGATTGAAGATGAACAGACTAAATCTATTAAGACATTGAAGACACCAAGGTATGTTAAGAAGAACCAGCCTGAAGATCAAATTATTGGTGATGCAAGAAAAGGCATGATGACTAGATCTACAGTTAGAGATGAGATCTGTTTGATTTCTCAAGTTGAGCCAAATACTACTAATAAAGCATGTAGAGATGAATCTTGGAATAAATCCATGGAAGAAGAACTAGAAAAAATAAAGAAAAACAATACTTGGGAATTGGTTCCAAGACCTAATAACAAATATGTGATTGGCATTAAATGGGTTTTCAGAAACAAGATTGATGAGGAAGGAACAATAGTAAGAAACAAGGCTAGACTGTTATGTAAAGGCTACTCACAACAAGAAGGAATATACTGTGAGGAAAATTTTTCTCATGTTGCTAGATTGGAAGCTGAGATTATTCCTTGCGTATGCTGCACATAAAGACTTTAAGGTTTATCAGATGGATATAAAGTCATCATTCATGAATGGTGATTTAGAAGAAGTTTGCATTTATCAACCTCATGGTTTTCCTTTGACATATGATGAAAAAATGACTTGTAGATTAAAGAAAGAACTATATGGACTAAAACAAGCACCAAGGGAATGGTATGCAAGACTAGACAAATATCTATTTCATCTTGGTTTCAGGAAAGGTAATGCAGATAGTAATTTATACTTAAGAACTAAAGAAGATGGAATCTTGATTATAGAAGTTTTTGTTGATGATATCATTTTTGGAGGAAATGATAAGATGAGTAACAAGTTTTCTAAAGAAATGGAAAATGAATTTGAAATGTCAATGATTGGTGAGATGAAATTTTTCCTTGGTTTGCAAATGAATCAGAGTAAGAATGGCATTTTTGTATCTCAGACCAAGTATCTTAAAGAAATGTTGAAAAATTTTGGAATGGAAGATTGTAAACTTGTTGGAACACCTATGTTGACAGGAAACAAACTGACTAATAGTGATGAGACTCAAATTTTTATTCAGACTAAGTACAGACCGATGATTGGAGGTCTACAATATCTAACAGACACAGACCAGATATTACCAATGCAGTTGGAATTGTGGCTAGATATCATCATATAATATATAATGATTTTACATTGCAGGTTTTTACTAATGCTGATTGGGTAGGTAATGTGGATGATAGGAAGAGTACAAGTGGTGGTGCATTTTTCCTTGGGAAAAGGCTGATTTCTTGGTTGAGCAAGAAGTATAACTCTATTGCTCAATCTACTACTGAGTCAGAATATGTTGCTGCTGCAATAAATTTCTCACAAGTTGTTTGGATGAAACAAATGTTGGAAGACATCGAAATAACTTTCATAGAGCCATTGGTTATTCATTGTGATAACACTAGGATAGTAAATATGTCAAATAATCCTGTAATGCATTCAAAAACTAAGAATATTTCTATTAAGTATCATTTCTTGAGGGAGAAGGTAGAAAATAAAGAAATTAGACTAGAGTACACTAGCACAAAGGAACAGATAGTAGATATATTTACCAAACCTTTGCCAAAATATGCTTTTGAATATCTCAGAGGTATGCTTGGGGTGGTGGTCCCTCCTAGTGGTAATTAATTGATGTAGATATGCATCAGTCCAGTGGTTTTCAGAGCTATATCACTCTCTGGACTTGATATATGGATCTACTCCTTAGGGGGAGTGATCACAGGAGAACACTATGGAGTGCATTTGGGTGATCTTGGACCTAATTGTTGGACATGAATATTTGAAAAAGATACACCTTATAGAAGACTACAGGTGATTTATGGCACTCTTTTCCATTGCTGCCATAGGGGGAAGGAATCTATGTGAAATCTCTACTGTTTTGGGGAGATTTGTGTTGAGGATATTGAGAAGATTGTATTGAGAGAGAGTACTTTTGGGCTGATAAATATGGATTTTCCCATATGTTACCATCAATGCCAAAGGGGGATATTGTTGGATGATATCAGTTTTGGTTACTAATCATGTTTTTGATATTCATGTTTTTTCACTGATGTCAACATATATTTTTGTGGACAAGATAGACTGGCTACTTGACTAAAAGAAGTGTATGGACACTATACAAATGATTCAAAAAGATAAAAGTTTGATTTTAGTAGAAGGATGTTTATTGACCTTATTCCTAAGGTTTCTTGACTAAAGGTTACATATTGTGGATGTTACAGTTGATTTAGTGAAGACTGGTTTCCTGGAGTGTAACTGTGATTCTAGACAGAGCAGGTCTCTGTGTTTCTGGTATATCTTTCTGACAAAGATATTTCAGATGATGCAAGCTTACTGCTGGATAGTCAAAATATTTTAGAGTAATGGGTTGATTTTGATTGTTGTTTTGTTACTAGTGATGTCATTTGTGGTATGTATTCTGGAGAAGACCTATTTACTGGCTGACTTCAAACATGTAGCATGTGAAATTAATTATGAGCATGGATTGCAGATCTGGAAGTATATGTGATGGATTGTATTTGATGTTTACTTGTTATAGGTACCATGTGTATCTTAGCAAGGGGTTATATGATTATTTTTATGATAGAAATCCTTAATTGGCCGACCTAGTTAATTATGTATTAGGAAAGCTTAACTAGATGACCTAACTAATTATTATAAGAGGGTATATATGAATGATCTTTTCTTGTGGAGAAGGTGTCATAAAGAATAAAGGATAGAGATGTGTGGAAGCCTTAAAGCTTTTTGGCTGGTAGATATTGAGTAGAGTTGATTGTTATACTTCATTGGAACTAACCAAGCAAAGATAGTTTCTATCAGACAGTTCACTAGATTGTCTATTTGATTTACACACTTGATTCAAATTGTAAATCTTTGAGGGTGGCTTTAACCTTCTTTGGGCAGTGTGCCTTGGTAGTGAGCCTACTATTTTCTTTGACTCCTAATAGGGTCGTCTATATCCTAATAGGGACTGTGTACTGTAATGTTGTAACAAGCTCCTAACAGGGCTAATATCTTTTAATAGGGATACTATACTCTTAGTACATTATTTGTGGGTGTTAATTCCCACTGGGGTTTTAACTTTAACAGGGTTTCCTCCACAAAAAATATTGTTTTTAGTGTTGGCATTTACTGTGTTATCATTTACTTTTTCTGATATGGTTTATAAATTTTAAAGTTTAATAATATATACTATAACTGATTCACCCCTCCCCACTCTCAATTGTCTTGTGTTTAGTTATTCCTAACATTTTTCGCCTCAAAGCTTTTCTCTTTAATGTTTCATCAAGTAAGTTTTCTATCCTTTTCCTCTGAATTGAGTACCTACCTTTGTTTTATGTAAGTATCTGCTTTGTTTTAGTTGTCATTTTCTTCACCATGAAAACCCATGTTCCTATTTTTGGTTGTGCCCCAAACCTAGTATTCTCTCTCCCCACTTGTGAAGACACTTCTATGCCTTCCCAAACCTTAAGAGAAATTAGGGAGAAAATCAATAATCCTCCCCATGATTCTGTGATGAACAAAGTAATTTAGAGTGGGTTAGCAAAAGAAACCACTTTCCCTTCAGTAGCACCATGCCAAAAATTAGTGATAGAATGTGCGTTACACTATAACAAAGAGGAGTGATGTATGAAGAAGATGGATGTAAGCCCTCTTGTTTTTATAAATAGAAACATCATTCAAAAAGCCATTAGTATACCTGAAAAGGAACCATATGAGGCATGGACAATAGCTTCCTCCCAAACTGTATTTTCTGAGAAAAATCAAAGATATATGAATGAAATAGCACAAAATTGGTTATTAAAGTCACGGGAAAGAGGATCCAGGTTTCCAAAGCCCCTTACTATTGACCATTTCAAGCTTGAGGTTGTAGATTTAGTATTACTACTGAATAGATGGAAGGGGAATCAACATGCATATGTGCTACATTATTGGATGTATTTTTATATCCAGGTAACCCTAGGAGGGAAGAAATTTATTGACTAGGCAGAGGATATAGCGGATGAGCTTCATCACCAGTTGCCTAATTACTTAGGGAGAAACGGGTTCTACATGATCTCCTACTTTTTTTATGTTCTTGCATGTACTAAGGAGAGGAAAGGACTCTTTATAGAGACATTCATCCCTGGCATAAATATTTATGACTATCATCCTCATTTGCAGGAGGAGTCATATGCAAGTAGCTTAATGAAGTTTAATGGCATATTCTCAGGGAGGTTAGTTTTTGAATTGAAGGGCGATACAAAATAGAGGCTATTGAAAGGAGCCAAAGATTTTTTGAGCATCTATGAAAGCTACTTCATTTAGTTTAGAAGGTTCACATATTTAAGAGTAGGTGGATTCGATGGGGAACCCTTCAAGCTTACCAGGTATGCCCTTGATAGTTTGGTTATTATGGAGGTAAGTCACCAATTGGCACAAGTACATAGAAAACTGAAAGAAAAGAAAGGTAGAGCTAAGTCTTGTTTTCCTATTTAACTAGGACATTACCAGTGTAAAACCTCTGTAGATGCATTAAAATTAGAATTAGAAGTCAAGAAGTTAAACTTAAAGACTTTTGAAGCTACGAAATATTTTGATGTTAGAGGTTATGTAGCTCAATATATTGGCCTGATAAATGAGTTCCATAATATTCCAACAATGGAGGACTATTGGGAGGATTGTGCTAAGGACCGGGAGGCAATCAGAAGAATATGGTTTAGGTTCACAATCAGTCAGATTGTTTCACTACAGATTGATTTAGATATCACAGGTATAGAAGAAGGGGAAGATGATGAAATAAAAAGTACAGAGTATGAGAAGATGTTTAAACATCAGCCTCTGCTTTAAATTGATAGGGGTATAGAAGAAAGAGATAATATCCACATTAAAACCCTTAGTGTTATTAACAGAAAAAAAATACTGGATAGAAAGTAAAAGACCCCCCAAAAAGGGAAAACATAACACCAAGGGGGATAACAAGAAACAATCTGTAGCTATTCATAGTATTATTTCTAATGATGGTGTTCCCATTGTAGGTTCTAAGAAGTTTAAAAATACTAAGGCTCCATCTAAAGTTAAGAGTGAGATGAAGGAAGAATATTTCTCTACTATGCGGTCCACAAGAGTTCTATGCCCTAGGAAGGAGAATCCTAAGGAAGCTAAAGAGAAGGAAGTGATTGATTTGGATAGCATGGATATTGATCAGGATCCTCAACATTCTCCCTTAAATCTAGAAGCCAATCAAAAGGATCAGCAGCCCAATGTTGGAGACTCCTCATTGGTTATAGACATGTCCCTGCAGACCCCACCCTCAACTCTTAGTTGGTTGGAGACATCTATAAACAAGAAGGGAAATTTCCTAGCTATCACTCTACTGATAGAAGATATGGTAAGAAAGTGTCTAGGCACCGTAGTGAAGCCCAAAAGGATGAAGACAGAATCCAAAATCACTATAGATGAAATAATAGGGCATAGGATAGCGGAACATTTGGCTCCTAAAAGTAACAAGGTTGTTAGTGATATCATAGCTGATGAATACATTGTTGAAAAGATACACCTCAGAGAAGGAACCAGACACATAGATGTAACTCACTTGGAATCATTTACGAAAAATATAATTAAGAGGACCCTAAAGGATAAGAAGGACAAGAAAGAGTTTAAATATCTTATCAAGTTGTTAGTTGAAATTAGTCAGGATCTCACAAGTCCTGATCCTACCCCAATTTCTTGAATCTCTCATTCCTTTGACCCATGGTCACCTGAGAGCCACAATGTTCTTGAATAGGTTAAGAGAATTAAATTGGTTGTAGATGCATTCAGCCAGTGGATACAGGGCATTATCCAAGGTGTAGGGGATTATATAACCCAATTGATTCAAACCAGAGATATAGTTAATGCAGTGATTGTTGAGATGCAAATAAACATGACAGCATGGGAAAAGGAAAAGATAAAATGGTTTCTTATTGTGAGTCAAATGTATGAAGTTGTAAAGATTGGTGTAACCAACTTCCTTGTTGAAAAACAAGTTGCTGGACTTGATGATGAAGTGTTCTATGTGGCCATGAAAATTATTGAATGGAGAAATAGAATCTTGAAGTCTAGGCATGAAAGTTCAGTTAAAATACTGAATGAGCTTAAGGAGATGATCAAAATGATGAGAAGAGACTTAAAATGCCTGAATATAGTTCTTGTCAAAGAAGATGGTCAAACTGTGAAGGGACTGGGTGATTTAATTCTAGAATTTGAAAAAGAAATGACAATTGTGAGGGATAACAAGTCTTTGTCTGCAGCAGACTTCACTGAAATGGCCAACATAGGATCCATGTTGGGTGTGTGTGTTGATAATTTTGAATCACACAAGCAAAAAATGGTGTAGGTTCGTAAGGAAAAGAAGTTGTGGAAACAAATAGTTGTACATATTGCCCTACCCTATCACATTGTCATGGATATCTTCTCTAGAGCACACATGGAATGGAGAGCTGCTCAATCCTCCACTACTCAAGGCAAGCAGCTAAATCCTTCAACGACTCCTTGATCATGGCATGTCACTTCTGGTGCATGCATAGGATTTTGTTTCTTGCATGATTTTTTCTTTTTCAGTTTTAAAAATGGTTTTAAAGAACAACTCTGGGGAGTTCTATAATATTTTGATAATATGCTAATGACTATATATAGCCATAAAAAAGGCTAAGTTAGGGTTGACACTTTAATTAGTAGAATTTTAGTTATCAAACTTAATATTTCTGGTTGTGATATTTTGAAATCTACTGGTATATTTGGAAATCACTTAAATAAAAACTCTCATTTTATGAATCTGTGTGTTTATAAAATTGTGGAGGATCTCTATTGGGATATCCGAATTGGTTGATGAATGTCTTGCAAAATCTTTATTTTGTTAGTAGTTAAAGTTTAATCTATTTTATTTATTTCTTTCAGTGAATGATAAAATCTTAAGTCTGTAGGCTTCATTCTATATTATGAATCATCTTTCTTCGGCAGTCATTGTATGTTGATAAATGATATGCTTCCAAATAAATTAATTACTTTCTGGTGAAAAGTAAGATCTCTGCTTATAGCATTTTTTGTTTAGGTATTCATTGAATATCTTATACAGGAGCTATATCATTGAATTTAGAGGATCTAGATGTTGTTGTGTTATTAGATCCTATTGTTAGAAAAGTTTCCTATTTTTAGATGGGTTATAGAGTGTTAAATTGATTTAAAGAAAGAAGACAGATTCATTAACTAACATTTTTTTGGTGACTCTACTGGGGAGGGAAAACATAGAAAGATCAGTTATATATTTAATGTTTTCATCATGGTATTGTCGGATGTGGTGATACTTAGACAAGAAGAAGTCCCACCAATTCTTCAACTAGACCTTCATTTTATTGACACATAAGAGGATATTTTAGTTGACTTAAACACTCTTGCCTGGAAGGTTAAAGCCAATGATCAATAGTACCAGCAAGTCTGGCTCATGTTGGAAGAAGAAGATGATATTGGTGAGTGGTTAAGGGGAATCCCAATAGCTCAAGAGGTTGCAGTAGTTGATAGAGAAATCCAAAGACCATAATTAATAAAGGAAACACTGGATTCCCATCCTTATACCAGGTACTAGAGGAGGGAAGGTATTTTTTATTCCTTTTTTCATCAATTGAAAAATTTATAGTTTCCTACCACTTACATACCCAAAAGAAAAGCTATAAGAAGACCCACTTCCTCGCCTAAGACATCTCCTGGTGCATCATCATCTTCTAACAATTGGAAAGATCTAACCTTATCAGGAGGATTCCAAGCCCCTCCTCTTGTTACAATATTCATAACTATTGTGATACCACAACCTTAGGGAGCGGCAGTAGGGCCCTTAAACTTAGGAGCAAATCATAACATTCTCAAAGGGGTGAGAGAAATCTTACCCAAATTCTATGAGGATGGAAAGGTTTCTGTCAAGGATCATCTCAAAGCCTTTAATACTGTCTATGGGATCCTGGCTTTCCAACACAAAGACATGGTAGTCACGTTATTTGTACAAACCTTGGTTGAGTTGGCTACAGATTGGTTCTACAATTTACCCAATGGTTCTATCACTGATTGGAACAATATGAAAAATGCTTTTGAAGCATGGTTTTTAAAGTATGTATGATGAACATGCCTTATTAGCTCAATTAACTCATCTTAACAAGGAGATTCAAGAACCCATATGGGAATTTGTAGCTAGATTCAACAGAATAATTCAAAAAATTATTGTTGCAAAAAGGCCCACTGATGAGAATAGGAAAGACTTTTTCTTAAATGCCATGCCACCTGACATAATCTTTCATCTAAGTAGAGCTAGGGTAGTTGATTTATAAAATTCCCAAGATACAAAAATTAAGCTAGAGGATGACCTAATACTTGTTGTCAAATGGAGGAAGGATGTGCAGACCCCCAACACTCAGAGTGCTACTACTTCAGACCCTCCTTTACAATTGTTGGTAAATGATGTAATCACTATTAAAAGGCAGATGCCTAAAACAATCACTAACCCTCCTTAGATGTACAAAGATATCCCTAGGGGAAACTTAGACAAGGTTGGGCCTATCTATAGAAATACTGGGCATTCTCAAGTGGAATATAAGGTGATAGAACCAGTCCCAAGAAGATAAAACATGTTTACCTTCCATCTCACAGATTACCATGATGGTGCCACAAGTCCTAAAATGGTGAGGTTAATGCATATGTTTGTAAATAAAGAATTGGCTGATGAAAATTTTGGAGATACAAAGAGTCCTCAGTTACCTAGCGGCTCCATAAATGTTTACATGGAATATGACCCTAACTCTGATTAAGGAGGAAATATTCTAGTAACCCTAGAGGACTCTACGTGTGCCATTTTGAAAAGAAGACAACATACTCTCAAAACTAACGACCCTCTTGGACCTTCACAACAATGGGACAAAGGTAAAGATTTCTAACCTAAGAATTCTTTTTGCAAAAAATCAAAATTCTAAAGGAGCGGGAATCTTTCAAAAATCTACTTTAGATTCTTTTTTTGACATTTTTGATTTTTGTAAAATTTCCAAGATTCAAGTGTCACCAAATGAATACCATAGGATGACTCGCAAGGAGTTGGATAGGTTAGTTATTTATGTTAAATCTGGACAATCTTCATCTAAAGCCTCTGCTATACAAGCCACACACACTGTAATACCTGAAATAGTTCAACCTGTTCTAGCCACACAGTTTGCTAAAAATGCAAATCCCTCTTTCAACCCAAAGTCAGACCCCTTTTACCTATCTTTGTTCATCCATGGGTACAAACTTAATAATTGTATTATAGACTCTGGATCATTGGATAACATAATGTTAGCCTCAGTTGATAAAGCATTGGACCTCCCTTTGACCGCTACATTTGGTAAATGTTATTCCATGGACTCAAAGCAAGTCCCACTTTTGGGTTAGATCAAAGATGCACAAATAGACCTAGATGCACACCCAAGAAAAAATCTCAAATTGACCATCTTACTGGCTGATATCCCAGCCAGATATGGAATGTTGTTAAGTGGGACATTCTACAGGGATATTGGGGGAGAAATAAAATTAGATTGGTCCCAGGCCACCATCCCTATTGGGAATAAGAATATTACCCTGCAACCAGAGACAAAATCAAAGTATACTTTTTTCCCTTCAGAAGACCCCAAATCCCATATAATCTACCAGGAAAGTGAATTTGGAAACTATATGATCTCCTCAAATGTGGGTGTGGGACAGGTTGAGAGAAAAGATACAGATTCCTTATGGTCTCTAGAGTTTGATGGCAGTTGTACTTCAATTAGTTCTAGGGAAGGGGTTGTTTTGATATTTCCCCAAGGGGAAATGTTTCCATAAGCTTACAAATTGGAATTTGACAATACTAACAACACCACCGAGTATGAGGCCCTTCTACTTGGTATTGAAGAAGCTAAGAAAAGGAAGATTAAAATGCTTAAAGCCAAATGTAAAAGGGGATGTGGAGTTGGTAGTAAGGAAAATCAGGGGAAGGTATGTAGTAAAAAATGAAAGGTTAAAGCATTATAGAAACCATGTATGGGATGAGATTGAAGGATTTGATGCTTTTTCAATAGATGTTATTCCTAGAGCTTTGAATAGTAAGGCCGATTCCATGGCAGTATCAGCATCACTTCTTTTGCCTCTTCCTAAGTTCAAGGAAGATTATTATAGAATCAAAATGGTTTATAGGCCAAGTGTACCTGATAATGCAAGCCATTGGTAGGTCTTTTAGGATGATAAAAAGATTGACAAGTTTTTACAGATGGTTGAAGTTTTTAGCACCATATTCTTTGAAGGATCAGAGTCAAGTTGTGATGAGTTCTACCCTAATCTTGGTAAAAATATAGATGAAGGAATTGTCCATTTAAAGGGAAACCGCATACCCAAAGGTATGGTTTCCTTAGAGAATATTTTTGACTTCCATGATGCAGTTAAAGAGAGATCTGACCCCCATGAGGTAGTTAACGGAGAAGATTTTGAGAAAATAGACGTAGGGGAGGAAGGAGATCCCAAATATGTTAATTTGGGAAAATATTGTACTTGTGATGAGAAGAGGAGGTTTATTAATTTGTTAAAGGAATTAAAGGACACCTTTGCCTAGTCTTATCAAGATCTCAAGAATCTCAAAGGAGGAAAGCTTCAACATCACATCCCCCTCAAGCCAGGGTCTACTCCAGTCAAACAGAAACAAAGGAACTACAATCCAAAGATATTAGAAACAATTCTGAATGAGATAGAGAAAATGTTGCAATACAAAATCATTTACCCCATCCACCACTCTACCTAAGTGGAAAATTGTTTCCCTATGAGGAAAATGAATGGGGAAATTTGGATTTGTGTCGACTTTAGGAATCTAAATCAGATTAGTTTAAAAGACAATTATGGACTTCCTGTGATGGACCACATATTACAGATAATTTGTAGATCAGAGATGAAGTCCATGTTGGACAAATTTTCCTGTTACAATCAAATCTGGGTTGTTGACGAAGATCAGCATAAAACATCCTTTACAGCACCACGGGGGACATATGCCTATAATGGCATGCCTATTGGGCTGATCAATGTTGGTGCTACATTCTAGCAAACAATAAACTCTTCCTTCAATCATCTGATCAACAGAATAATTATCAATTACTTAAATGATTTGATAGTATTTTCCAAAAGGCAGAAGAATCACTTGAAAGACCTCTGAATAGTCTTTCAAAGGTGCAGAGAACACGGGATATCTTTAAATCCCAAGAATTCTATCTTTTGTGTCATGGAGGGAAATTTGCTAGGTCACATCATATCAAAGGATGGAATAAAAATTGACCTTGAGAGGGTGAGATCTATTCAGAAAATTGGTTTTCTTTGCAATAGAATAGGGGTAAAATCCTTTTTCGGCCAAATCAACTTCCTAAGGAGATTTGTACCTAATCTCACTAAGACTAATAAATACATGGTAAGTCTTTGAAGTGAAAATAACCCTTTCAATTAGATCCCTTTGATGATGTTAGGGAAGCTATTGCATCTGCCCCTACTTTGATAAACCCTAATTACAAGAAAGATTTTGTTATCTACTGCTATGCTTTGAAACATACATTATCTGGGATTCTATTTTAGAAAAGTGACAAAGGAGATGAAGTGTCCATTTCTTTCATGATTCTTCCACTGAAGAAACATAATTTGAACCACCCCTTGGTTGAGAAAAAAACATATGCCATCATAAGGGTTGTGAAGTATTTCAGATTTTATATCCTACACTCTCATTCTAGTGTGTGTGTGCATAGAACTGCTATGAAGGATGTTTTAACTCAACAAGAAGTGAGTATGAATAAAAGAGCAACTTGGATCTCAAGGATCAAAAATCTTGATTTAGATATTCATCCAAAAAATTTAGTCAGAGGTCAGGGTTTTGTGCAAGTTATTGGCCTAACAAACACTGGAAGATCATACACCTCTTGTTCTCTTTGTCGGTTTACAAGATCCATAGTTCTCTAATAGTGCTTATTATTTGAATTATGGAGACTGTCCAACACATTTAAGTCCTAGAGAAAAGATGAACCTTAGATTAAAAGTAGAAAAATATGTCATTGTAGATGACATCATATACAAAAAAAGGTTGGATGGAGATTTACTAAGGTGTGTAGATAAGGAGCAGAAAGAGAAATCGCTCAATAAATTTCATGATGAAGCATGTGGTGGTCATTTTTCCTCCATAGTAACCACTTTAAAAATCCTTAGAAGTTGTTACTATTAACCTGGGATGTTTGGAGATGCATATAAGTTGGTCTCCAAATGTGAAAAATGCAAGTGTTTAGTGGCAAGTCCCAACTAGCAACTCTACCTCTAAGACCGGTGGTAATTGATGAACCCTTTAGACAGTGGGGATTGGATTTCATTGGACCAATCAACCCTCCCTCTATCATTGGACATACACACATTCTGACCACAACTAACTACTTCACCAAGTGGGTTGAAGTAGTCCCAATTAGAAAAACTACTTCTAAAGTGGTGTGTGATTTTTTGCAAAATTACATACTGGTCAGGTTTGGTATACCCCACAAGCTGGTCAATGACAATGCTACTAATTTTTCCTCCAAAGAAATAAAAATATTATGTTATGATTATGGTATCCACCTATCCCATGCATCTGACTATTATCCCTAGGGTAATAGTTAGGAAGAGTCAAGTAACAAGAACTTGATCACCATTATGAGGAAGTTAGTAAATGAAAGTGCAAGAGATTGGCATAAGAAGCTCTTTGAATCTCTTTAGGTTGATCGTACCTCACCCAAGAGGGAAATTGGGATGAATCCATTTGAACTAGTCTATGGTGTGGAGGCACAGTTATCCTTTCCCTTGGAGCTAGCCACATCAAAGCTACAGGAAGTAATTGAAGATCAAGTGTTCCAGAATGGGCTCTAAAAAAGGATTATGTATTTGAACAAAATTCAAGAAGAAAGAGATGAAATGGTAGATCACATAGCTTTACATCAAGCTCGGGTAAAGAAAATTTTTGATCTAAGGAGTAGACCTAAAAATTTATGAAAGGAGATCAAGAACTCCTCTGAGACAAGAGAAGGGAGCCTAAAGGTGCACATAGCAAATTTGAATCCTTGTGGAAGGGACTTTTTCTAATCAATAAATCCCTTGGAGGTAATTCTTTTATTTTGGAACATCTCGATGGAACTATTTTTCCCCTGACCTTTAATGGTCAAGACCTTAAGTTGTATCAAATGTAGACGAGTCTTTGCCTCTTTGTACATGGCAATTTTGTGTGTTTTTCTTTCCTTCTTTGTTCCTTTCTTGATGCTTTTTGTTTGCTTTCCTATTTTTGTTTTACAGTTCGTCCCTTTTTAAAGCCGACTCCCTGGTCTACAAAACCAAAGCCTTTAAGTTCATTTTGTTTCCTCATGAGTCCTTGTCCCCAGCTAGAGCCATTTTTACCACCCATTCTTGTTTCCTCATGTTGGCTCTCTCCACAAGAATCCCCTCTAAAAAAATTATCGATGCAAGTGTTAAAAATTCTAAACTTGTTTTTCTTACCTCTAATACTTTGAAAATACAACTAGCATGTTGAACTTGAACTTTGAACTGCCTTAGTTAGAAATTTGGAGTTCATTATCACCCCGTGGTGTGTTCATTTTTTTAAACCATGTGATGTCAATGACAAGTTATGCAAATTCAGCCTTCTCGTTGAACTCGAATATTGAACTATCCTTAGTTCAAGATTCAAAGTTCAACCATAGTTTGAGTCTTGTAGCCGCTTGTGTTGTTTTTAAAGCATGCCAAGGGGCAATCCTTCTTAATAATCATGCAAGTTGAACTTGAACTTTGAACTACCTTAGTTCAAGTTTCAAAGTTTAAAAGAGAGTTTCCACTTGGTCATTGGAAAACATTGGTAATGAGGAGATTTATGTGACAGCTGCCAGAAAAAGATTAACCGGTATACGAAATCAGTGATAATCATCATTGAAGTGACATTGTAAAGACAATTTGATCATGTGAAGTTTCAGATTTGATGTACTCATTTAATTCATTTTCCATCCACATTTATTTGACATAATGCTCAACTCCAACATTAAATGTGTATTCCCGCAATCCTTTTATCAAGCTGTTATAAATTGCCTCTTAGTTTCTCCTTCTCAATTATGGTTATTCACAGTGCTCAAAGAGGAAATGCCACCCAGATTTCTCCTTCTTCTTGAGAAGTAATACAATTCTAGGCAGTTGCAGCTTAGTTATTTCCCCTCAAATCTTTTCTCTTTAATGTTTCATTGAGTAAGTTTTCTACGCTTTTGCTTTGAATTGAGTACCTGCCTTTGTTTTATGTAAGTCTCTAGTTTTTTTTAGTTGTCATTTGCTTGACCATGAAAACCCCTATTCCTATTGTCTGTCGTGTCCCAAACCTAGTATTCTCTCTCCTCACTTGCAAAGATACTGTTATGCCTTCCCAAACCTTAAGAGAAATTAGGGAAAAAAACAATAATCCACCCCATTATTCTATGATGAACAAAGTAATTGAGAGTGGAATAGCAGAAGCAACTGCTTTCCCTGTAGCAGCACAATTCCCAGAATTAGTGATAGAATGTGCATTAAAATGTAACAAAGAGGAGAGATGTATAAAGAAGATGGATGGAAGCTCTCTTTTCTTAATAAAAAGGAAACGTCATTCAAAAAGCCATGGGTATACCTAAAAAGGAGCCATATGAGGCATGGACAATAGCTACCTCCCAAACTATATTTTCTGAGAAAAAGAAAAGATATAGGAATGAAATACCACAGAATTGGTTATTAAAGGCATAGGCAGGAGGATCCAGGTTACCAAAGCCCCTTACTATTAACCATTTCAATCCCGAGGTTGCAGATTTAGTAGTACTACTAAACAGAATGAAGGAGAATCAACATGCATATTTGTGGCATGATTGGATGAATTTTTATATCCAGGTAACCCTAGGAGGGCAGAAATTTATTTATTGGGAAGAGGATATAGCGGATGAGCTTCATCACTAGCTGGCTAATTACTCAGGGAGAAATGGGTTGTACATGGTGTCCTACTTGCTTTATGTTCTTGCATGTACTAAGGAGTGGAAAGGCCTCTTTAAAGAGAGATTTGTCCCTAGCATAAAGATTTATGATTATCACCCTTATTCGCAGGAGGATTCATATGCAAGTAGCTTCATGAAGTTTAATGGCATATTCCCAAGGATGTTAGTGTTTAAATTGAAGGGTGATACAGAACATAGGCTATCAAAAGGAGCCAAAGATTTTGTGAACATTTATGTAAGATACTTCATTCAGTTCAAAAGGTTCACATATTTAAGAGTAGGTGGATTCAATGGGGAACCCTTCAAGCTTCCTAGGTATTCCCTTGATAGTCTGGTTATTATGGAGGTAAGTCACCAATTGACGCAAGTACATAGAAAACTGAAAGAAAAGAAAGGTAGAACTAAGTCTTGTTTTCTAGTTGAAATAGGACATTACCAGTGTAAAACCTCTGTACATGCATTAAAATCAGAATTGGAACTCAAGAAGTTAAACTTGAAGACTTTTGAAACTAGGAAAGATTTTTATGTTACAGGTTATGCAGCTCAACATTTTGGCTTGGTAAATGAGTTCCATCATATTCCAATAGACTATTGGGAGGATTGTGCTAAAGACCAGGAGGCAATCAGAAGAATATGGTCAAGGTTCACACTCAGTCAAATTGTTTCACTATAGATTGATTTAGATATCATAGGTATATAAGAAGGGGAAGATGATGAAATAACAAGTATAGAGTATGAGAAGAGGTTTCAACATCAGCCTCTACCTGAAATTGATTGGGCTATAGAAGAAAGAGATAATATCCACATTAAAACCCTTAGTGTTATTAATAGAACAAAATATTGGATAGAAATTAAAAGACCCCTCAAAAAGGGAAAACATAACACCAGGGGGGCTGACAAGAAACAATCTGTAGCTAGTCCTAGTCTTATTTCTGATGATGCTTTTCCCATTGCAAGTTCTAAAAAGTATAAAAAGAGAAAGGCTCCATCTAAAGTTAAGTGTGATATGGAGGAAGTACATTTCTCTGCTAACCGATACTCCACAAGAATTCAATGCCTTAGGAAGTAGAGTACCAAGAAAGATGAAGGGAAGGAAGTGATTGACCTGGACAACATGGATATTGATCAGGATCCTCAACATTCTCCCCTGAAGCCAAAATCTAATCCAAAGGATCAGCAGCCCAATGTTGGAGACTCCTCATTGGTTATAGACATGTCCCTATAGACCCCACCCTCAAATCTTTGTTGGCTAGAGACGTCTATCAACAAGAAGAGAAATGTCATGCCTATCACTCTACCGGTAGAAGAAATGGTAAGCAAGTGCCTAGGCACCATAGTGAAGCCTAAAAGGATAAAGATAGAATCTAGAATTATTATCGATGAACTAACAGGGCATTGGATAGCACAATGTTCAAATCCTAAAAGCAACAAGATTGTTATTGATATCATGGTTGATGACTACATTGTTGATAAGATGGACCTCAAAGAAGGAACCAGAGAGGTAGATGTAACTCACACAGAATCATCTACCAAAAATATAATTAAGAGGAATCTAAAGGATGAGAAGCACAAGAAAGAGCTTAAAGCTTTGATCAAGCTATTAGTCAAATTTATTCAATAACTCACAGGTCTTGATCCTACCCTAATTTCTCAAGTCTCTCATTCCTTTGACCCATGGTCACCTAAGAGCCATAATGTTCTTGAACAGGTTAAGAGAAGTAAATTGGTTGCAAATGCATTCGTCCAGTGGATACAAGGCATTATCCAAGGTGCAGGGGATTATGTTTCCCAATTGATTCAAACCAGAGATATAATTAATGCAGTGATTGCTGAGATATAGATAGACATGATAGCATGGGAATAGGAAAAGAGAAAAAGGTCTCTTATTGTGAGTCAAATGTATGAAGTTGAGAAGATTCGTGTAACCAACTTCCTTGCTGAAATACTAGTTGCGGGACTTGACGATGAAGTGCTCTATGTGGCCGTGAAAAGTATTGAATAGAGAAACACAATCCTAGAGTCTAGGCATGAAAGTTTAGTTAAACTAATGAATGGGCTTAAGGAGATAATTGAAATGATGAGCAGAGACTTAAAATGCCTGAATACAGCTCTTGTCAAAGAAGATGGTCAAACTGTGAAGGAACTGGGTGATTTAACTCTGGAATTTGAAAAAGAAATGGCAATGGTGAGGGATAACAAGTCTTTGTCTACAATAGATTTCACTAACATGGCCAATGTAGGATCCATGCTGGGTGTGTGTGTTGATAATTTGGAATCACACAAGTAGAAAATGGGGCAATTTTGTAAGGAAAAGAAGTTGTGGAAACTTATAGTTGTACATATTGTGTTGCCCTATCACACTATTGTGGATAGCTTCTCCAGAGCACACGTGGAATGGCGAGCCACTCAATCCTGTACTATTCAAGGTGAGTAGCTAAATCCTTCAGCACCTCCTTAATCATGGCCCGTCACTTCTGGCATGTTGGTCCTCAAATCAATAGATTAGATTTCCTATGGACTTTCCAATCCAATGCTAGGAAACCTAAGTGATTTGGACAACTAACAAGTCACAACCAAGGTAAGGTTGGAACTTCTATAATTCTGGCTTTGCAAAACCAAGGCTGGTAGGCCTATACCTTGACTTATCCTTCAAGTTACAAGGCTTTTTATAGTAGACAAGAAACACTTCAACCTTCTCTCTCACGTATGGAAAGGCACTTGAAATAAATCTAACTGAAAGTAATATATCATAAAATATAAACTAAAATACTTTGAGTAATTGAAAGAATGTTTAGTAAATATGTATGTAAATTGAAATGAACAGATAGATAAGATATCACAAAACTATAACCAATGAACTGGACAACTATAATCCAATAAGAAAGAAAGACCAGTGCCTTAATCAACTATGGGCAATAGAGTCAATATCATTCCAATCTTATGTTCAACCTCAGAGACAGTTTTACAAGAAAACTTATCACTTCAAAGGTGTTATTAAATGTACATGCAACCTGTTAGGGATTTTTCTTGTATGAACTAGACTGCTTGATATACTTTTTTGAATCCTGTTACCTCTTAATTCTGACTCAGAGTTCAGAGGCAAGAAAAGCCTAATTGCTAAGGATTAAAACAATATCCTTCTTCGTTTTTGAGTTCCACAACTACTCAGGCAGGTTTTACCTTATAAGATGACTGATAACACAGTATTTGTTATTGTGGACACTGATTTGT
>MU227513.1:734656-760503 GCA_018584345.1 Thuja plicata | reverse complement strand
GCAAAATGAGAAAACCAATTGAAAATATAGACTATGAATCAAATCAGGAAGCATGCACATCAAACTATCACTTTGAAGAAGTTCTATTGGTTTATCCAAGGGACTAATTGTAAAATGATAATGAAATAATTGCACATGTGAAAGAAAAAGGACTTATCTTTATTTGATTTGGGAAAAAAGTACATCTGGGTCCATGTTACAGTTGTTGATCCAAAACTATCCAAATATGTGAAATTGTATTATATTGTATTTTTTCTCTTTATATTTTACATTATGTATATGTGTGTGTGTGTGTGTGTGTGTGTGTGTGTGTGTGTGTGTGTGTGTGTTTGAGTGTCTTTCACACCTTTTTAGGGTGAAAAGACACAACTCTTATTACAAATTATTTTGAAAAAACAATAAACTAACTAAAAAATAACTACCTAACTTTCAGATTTGGCTTTGGTCAAAAATACAAAACAACTTGTGAAAAGCTAATATTTCTGTCAGATATATGAAATTGGATTTCCCAAACTGGGTCATTTTTAGATTTTTAAAATTTGACCATCTTTATCCCCTGTCAAAATCATCTTTGTAGCAGGTCTAAATTCCAGCATTTTCTGAAGGCTTCGATTAGTTAGTTCTATTTATTTGTGTCATAAAGCTTCCTTCCTTTGATCTATTTTTTTATGGAGAAACATGCTTCTTGATAATGGATTGAAACTTATAAACTATCAAAATTTAGGGTACCACCATGGTGCATGCATAGGATTTAGTTTCTTGCATGATTTTGTCTTTTCAGTTTTAAAAATGGTTTCAAAGAACAACTCTGGGGAGTTATGTAATATTTTGATAATATGCTGATGACTATATATAGCCAGAAAAAAGGCTACGTTAGCACCGACACTTTAATTAGTAGAATTTTAGTTTCCAGACTTAATATTTTTGGTTGTGATATTTGTAAATATGCTTGTATATTTGGAAATCAATGAAATAAAAACTCTCATTTTATGAATCTGTGTGTTTATAAAACCGTGGAGGATCTCTGTTGGGATATCCAAATTGGTTGATGAATGTCTTGCAGATCTTTATTTTATCAATATTTAAATTTTACTCTATTTTATTTATTTCTTTTAGTGAATGAGAAAATTTGAAGTCTGTAGGCTTCATTCTATATTATGATTCATCTTTCATCGGCAGTCATTGTATGTTTATAAATGATATGCTTTCAAATCCCTTAATTACTTTTTAGTGAAAAGTAAGATCTCTACTTATAGTAGTTTTTGTTTAAGTATTCATTTAATATCTTATATGGGAGCTATATCATCGAATTTATAGGATCTAGATGTTGTTGTTTTATTATATCCTGTTGTTAGAAAAGTTAGTTTTTTTTCAGATGGGTTATAGAGTGTTAAATTGATTTAAAGAAAGAAGATAGATTCATTAACTAACAATTTTCCGGTGACTCTACTAGGGAGGTAAAACATAGAAAGATCAGTTTTATATGTAATATTTTCATCATGGTATTGTCGGATGTGGTGATACTTAGACAAGAAGAAGTCCCGCCGGTTCTTCAACTAGACCTTCATTTTCTTGACACACAAGAGGATATTTTAGTTGACTTAAACACTCTTTCCTGGAAGGTTAAAGCCAATGATCAATAGTACCAGCAAGTCTGGCTCGTGTTTGAAGAAGAAGAAGATATTGGTGAGTGGTTAAGGGGAATCTCAATAGCTCAAGAGGCTACAGTAGTTGATAGAGAAATCCAAAGACCATAATTAAGAAAGGCAACATTGGAGTCTTGTCCTTATACCAAGTCCTAGAGGAGGGAAGGTATTTTTTATTCCTTTTTTCATCAATTGCAAAATTTACAGTTTCCTACCACTTATATACCCAAAATAAAAAATAGAAGAAGACCCACTTCCTTGCCTAAGACATCTCCTGGTGCATCGTCATCTTCCAACAATTGGAAAGCTCGAACCTTATCAGGAGTCCAAGCCCCTACTCTTGTTACAATACTCCCAACTGTTGTAATGCCACAACCTTGGGGAGCGATAGTAGGCCCCTTAAACATAGGGGCAAATCATAACATGCCCAAAGGGGTGAGAGAAATCTTACCCAAATTCTATGAGGATGGAAAGGTTTCTATTCAGGACCATCTCAATGCCTTTAATACTGCCTATGGGATCCTGGCTGTCCAACACGAAGATGTGGTAGTTAGGTTATTTGTACAAACCTTGGCTGAGTTGGCTATAGATTGGTTCTACCATTTACCCAATGGTTCTATCACCGATTGGAATAATATGAAAAATTCTTTTGAATCATGGTTTAACACTATGTATGATGAACATGCCTTATTATCTCAATTAACTTAGCTTAAGAAGGAGATTCAAGAACCCATATGGGAATTTGTAGCTAGATTCAATAGACTAATTCAAAAAATTCTTGTTGCAAAAAGGCCCACTGATGAGAATAGGAAAGACTTTTTCTTAAATGCCATGCCACCTGACATAAGCTTTCATCTAAGGAGATCTAGGGTAGCTGATTTATAGACTTCCCAAGATACAAAAATTGAGCTAGAGGATGACCTAATAATTGTTGGAAAATAGAGGAAGGATGTGCAGATCCCCAACACTCAGAGTGCTACTACTTTAGACCCCCTTTTACAAATGTTGGTAAATGATGTAATCATGATTAAAAGACAGATGCCTCAAATAATCACTAACCCTCCCCAGTTGTACAAAGATATCCCTAGGGGAAACTTAGACCAGGTTGGGCCTAGCTAGAAATAATGGGCATTCTCAGGTGGAATATAAGGAAACAGAACCAGTCCCAAGAAAACATGTGTACCTTTCATCTCATAGATGACCATGATGGTGCCACTTGTCAAAAAATGGTGAGGTCAATGCAGATGCTTGTAAATAAAAAATTGGTTGATGAAAATTCTGGAGATACAGAGAGTCCTCAGTTACCTAGCGGCTCCAGAAATGTTTACATGGAATATAACTCTGACTATGATTGAGGAGGAAATATTTTGGTAACCCTGGAGGACTCTATGTGTGCCATTTTGATAAGAAGCCAACATACTCCCCAAACTAATGACCCTCATGGACCTACACAATGATGGGACAAAGGCAAATATTTCTAACCTAAGAATTCTTTTTCAAAAAATCAAAATTCTAAAGAAGTAGGAATCTTGCAAAAATCTACTTTAGATTCTTTTTTTGACATTGTTGATTTTTGTAAACTTTCCAAGATTCAAGTGTCACTACCTGAATATCTTAGGATGAATCCCAAGGAGTTGGATAGGTTAGTAAGTTATGTTAAATCTGGATAGTCTACCTCTGAAGCGTCTTCTAGCCAAGCCATGCACGTTGTAATGCTTGAAATAGTTCAACCTATTCTAGCCACACAGTCCGCTAAAAATGCAAATCCCTCTTTCAACCCAAAGTCAGACCCCTTTTAACTATCTTTGTTCATCCATGGGTACAAACTTAATAATTGTATTATAGACTCTGGAGCATTGGATAACATAATTTCAGCCTCAGTTGATAAAGCATTGGACCTCCCTTTGACCGCTACATTTGGTAAATGTTATTCCATGGACTCAAAGAAAGTCCCACTTTTCAGTTAGATCAAAGACGTGCAAGTAGACCTAGATGCACACCCAAGAAAAAAGCTCAAATTGACCATCTCAGTGGCTGATATCCCAGCCAGCTATGGAATGTTGTTAAGTAGGACATTCTACAGGGATCTTGGGGGAGAAATAAAATTAGATTGGTCCCAGGCGGCCATCCCTTTTGGGAATAAGAACATTACCCTACAACCGGAGACAAAATCAAAGTATACTTTTTTCCCTTCAGAAGACCCCAAATCCCATATACTCTACTAGGAAAGTGAATTTGGAAACTATATGATCTCCTCAGATGCAGATGTGGGATAAGTTGAGAGAAAAGATGCAGATTCCTTATGGTCTATAGAGTTTGATGGCAGCTGCACTTCAATTGGTTCTGGGGCAGGGGTTGTTTTGATATTTCCCCAAGGGGAAATGTTTCCATAAGATTTCAAATTAGAATTTGACAATACTAAAAACACCACCGAGTATGAGGCCCTTCTACTTGGTATTGAAGAAGCTAAGAAAAGGAAGATTAAAATGCTTAAATCCAAATGTAAACAGGGATGCAGAGTTGGTAGTAAGGCAAATTAGGTGAAGGCATGTAGTAAAAAATGAAAGGTTAAAGCATTATAGAAACCATATATGGGATGAGATTGAAGGATTTGATTCTTTTTCAATATATATTATTCCTAGAGCTCTAAACAGTAAGGTTGATTCCATGGCAGTATCAGCATCACTTATTTTGCCTCATCCTAAGTTCAAGGAAGATTATTATAGAATCAAAATGGTTTATAGGCCAATTGTACCTAATAATGCAAGCCATTGGTAGGTCTTTCAGGATGATAAAAAGATTGACAAGTTTTTACAGATGGTTGAAGTTTTTAGCACCATATTCTTTGAAGGAACAGAGTCAAGTTGTGACGAGTTCTGCCCTGATCTTGGTAAAAATATAGATGAAGAAATTTCCATTTAAAGGGAAATCACATACCCAAAGGTCTGGTTTCCTTAGAGAATATTTTTGACCTCCACGATGCAGTTAAAGAGAGATCTGACCCCCATGAGGTAGTTAATAGAGAATATTTTGAGAAAATAGACATAGGGGAGGAAGGAGATCCCAAATATGTTAATTTGGGAAAATATTGTACTTGTGATGAGAAGAGGAGGTTTATTAATTTGTTAAAGGAATTCAAGGACACCTTTGCCTAGTCTTATCAAGATCTCAATAATTTCAAAGGAGGAAAGCTTCAACATCACATCCCCCTCAAGCCAGGGTCTGCTCCATTCAAACAAAAACTAAGGAACTACAATCCAAAGATATCACAATCAATTCCAAATGAGATAGATAAAATGCTGCAATACAGATTCATTTACCCCATCCACCACTCTACCTAGGTGGAAAATATTTTTCTTGTGTGGAAAATGAATTGGGAAATTAAGATTTGTGTCAACTTTAGGAATCTAAATCAGATCAGTTTAAAAGACAATTATGGACTTCCTGTGATGGACCACATATTATAGATAGTTTCTATATTGGAGATGATGTCCATGTTGGACAGATTTTCTTGTTACAATCAAGTCTGGGTTGTTGACAAAGATCATCATAAAACATCCTTTACAACACCATGGGGGACATATGCCTATAATGGCATGCCTTTTGGGCTGATCAATGCTAGTGCTACATTCCATCGAGCAATAAACTATTCCTTCAGTCATCTAATCAACTGAATAATTGTCATTTACTTAGATGATTTGGTAGTATTTTCTAAAAGGAAGAAGAATCACTTGAAAGACCTCTGAATAGTCTTTCAAAGGTGCAGAGAACACAACATATCTTTAAATCCCAAGAAGTCTATATTTTGTGTCATGGAGGGAAAGTTGCTAGGTCACATCATATCAAAGAATGGAATAAAAATAGACCCCGAGAGGGTGAGATCAATTCAAAAAATATTCTTTCCTTGCAATAGAACAGGGGTAAAATCCTTTTTCGGCCAAATCAACTTCCTAAGGAGATTTTTACCTGATCTCGCAAAGACTAATAAACACATGGTAATTTTTTAAGTGAAAAGAACCCTTTCAAGTAGAGCCCTAAAGAAATAAAGGAATTTGATGATGTTAAGGAAGCTATCACATCTACCCTTGCTTTGATAAACCCTAATTACAAGAAAGATTATTTTATCTACTGCTATGCTTCAAAACATACATTATCTGGGATTTTATCTCAGAAAAGTGACAAAGGAGATGAAGTGTCGATTGCCTTGATGATTCTTCTACTCAAGAAACATAATTTGAACTACCCCTTAGTTGAGAAAAAAGTGTATTCCATGGTAAGGGTTGTGAATTATTTTAGATTTTATATCCTACACTCTCACTCCAGTGTGTACATGCCTAGAACTACTATGAAGGATGTTTTAACTCAACAAGAAGTGAGTATGAATAAAAGAACAACTTGGATCTCAAGGATCCAAAAATTTGATTTAGATATTCATCCAAAAAATTTAGTCAGAGGTCAGGGTTTTGTGCAAGTTAATGGCTAACAACATTGGAAGATCATGCACCTCTGGTTCTCTTTTTCGGTTTAAAAGATCCATAGTTTTCTAATGTTGCTTACTATTTGAATTATGCAGACTAGCCAGCACATTTAAGTCCTAGAGAAAAGATGAACCTTAGATTAAAAGAAGAAAAATATGTCATTGTAGATTACATCATGTACAAAAAGGGTTGGATGGAGCTTTACTAAGGTGTGTAGATAAGGATCAGCAAGAGAAATTGCTCAAGAAATTTCATCATGAAGCATGTGGTGGTCATTTTTCCTCCATAGTAACCACTTTCAAAATACTTATAAGTTTTTACTATTGACTTGGGATGTTTGGAGATGCATATAAGTGGGTTTCCAAATGTGAAAAATGCAATTGTTTAGTGGCAAGCCCCAACTAGCAACTCTACCTCTAAGACCGGTGGTAATTGATGAACCCTTTAGATAGTTGGGATTGGATTTCATTAGACCAATCAACCCTCCCTCTATCATTGGAAATATGCACATTCTGACCGCAGTTGACTACTTCACCAAGTGGGTCAAAGTAGTCCCAATTAGAAAAACTACTTGTGAAGTGGTGTGTGATTTTCTACAAAATTACATATTGGTCAGGTTTGGTATACCCCACAATCTAGTAAATGACAATGCTACTAATTTTTCCTCCCAAGAACTAAAAATATTCTGTTATGATCATGGTATCCACCTATCCCATGCATCTGACTATTATCCCTAGTGTAATGGTTAGGCAGAGTCAAGTAACAAGAACTTGATCACCATTATGAGGAAGTTAGTAAATGAAAGTGCAAGAGATTGGCATAAGAAGCTCATTGAATCTCTCTAGGCTGATCATACCTCACCCAAGAGGGAAATTGGGATGACTCCATTTGAACTGGTCTATGGTGTGGAGGCATAGTTATCCTTGCCCTTGGAGCTAGCCACATCAAAGCTACAGGAAGTAATTGAAGATCAAGTGTTCCATAATGGGCTCTAAAAAAGGATTATGTATTTGAAAAAAATTAAAGAAGAAAGAGATGAAATGGTAGATCACATAGCTTTACATCAAGCTCGGGTAAAGAAAATTTTTGATCTAAGGAGCAGACCTAAAACTTTATGAAAGGAGATCAAGTCCTCCTCTAGGACAAGAGAAGGGAGCCTAAAGGTGCACATAGTAAATTCAAATCCTTGTGGAAGGGAATTTTTCTGATCAATAAATCCCTTGGAGGTAATTCTTTTATTTTGGAACATCTCGATGGAACTATTTTCCCCTAACCTTTAATGGTCAATACCTTAAGTTGTATCAAATGTAGATGATTCTTTGCCTATTTGTACATAGCATTTTTGTGTGTTTTTCTTTCCTTCTTTGTTCTTTTCCTGATGCTTTTTTTTTGCTTTCCTATTTTTGTTTTACAGTTCGTCCCTTTTCAAAGCTGACTCCCTAGTCTACAAAACCAAAGCCTTTAAGTTAATTTTGTGTCCTCATGAGTCCTTGTCCCCACCTGAAGCCATTGTTACCACCCATTCTTGTTTCCTCATGTTGGCTCTCTCCACAATAATCCCCTCTAAATATTTTATCGACGCAAGTGTTAAAAATCCTACCTCTAATTCTTTGAAAATATACCTAGCATGTTGAACATGAACTTTGAACTACCTTAGCTCAAAATTCGAAGTTCATTGTCACCCCGTGGTGTGTTAGTTTTTTTTAAACCATGTGATGTCAAAAAAAATTTATGCAAATTCGGCCTTCCTGTTGAACTCAAATACTGAACTATCCTTAGTTCAAGATTCAAATTTCAACCATAGTTTGAGTCTTGTAGCTGCTTGTATTGTTTTTAAAGCATGCCAAGGGGTAATCCTTCTTAATAATCATGCAGGTTGAACTTGAACTTTGAACTGCCTTAGTTCAAGTTTCAAAGTTCAAAATAGAGTTTCCACTTGGTCATTGGCAAACATTGGTAATGAGGAGATTTATGTGACATCTGCCAGAAAAAGATTAACCGGTATAGGAAATCAGTGATAATAATTATTGAAGTGACATTGTAAAGATGGTTTGATCATGTGAAGTTTGAGATTTGATGTACTCATTTAATTCATTTTCCATCCACCTTTATTTGACATAATACTCGAATCCTGCATTAAATGTGTGTCCTCACAATCCTTTTATCAAGCTGTTATAAATACCCTCTTAGTTTCTCATTCTCAATTATGGTTATTCGTCGTGCTTGAAGAAGAAATGCTGCCCAGATTTCTCCTTCTTCTCAAGAAGTAAGACAATTCGAGGCAGTTGCAGGTCAGTTATTTCCCCTCAAATCCTTGCTCTTTAATTTTTTGTCAAGTAAGTTTTCTACACTTTTGCTTTGAATTGAGTACCTGCCTTTGTTTTCTATAAGTCTCTAGTTTTTTTTAGTTGTCCTTTGCTTCACCATTAAAACCCCTATTCCTATTGCCTGACATGCCCCAAACCTAGTATGCTCTCTCCTCACTTGCGAAGATACTGTTATGCTTTCCCAAACCTTAAGAGAGACTAGGGAAAAAAATAATAATCCTCCCCATGATTCTATGATAAACAAAGTAATTGAGAGTGGAATAGCAGAAGCAACCACTTTCCCTATAGTAGCACCATACCCAAAATTAGTGATAGAATGTGCATTACACTATAACTAAGAGGAGAGATGTATAAAGAAGATGGATGGAAGCTCTCTTTTTTTTTATAAATAGGAAACGTCATTCAAAAAGCCATGGGTATACCTGAAAAGGAGTCATATGAGGGCATGGACAATAGCTACCTCCCAAACTATATTTATGAGAAAAAGAAAAGATATAGGAATGAAATAGCATAGAATTGGTTATTAAAGGCATAGGTGGGAGGATCCAGGTTACCAAAGCCCCTTACTATTGACCATTTCAAGCCTGAGGTTGCAGATTTAGTAGTACTACTGAATAGACTGAAGGAGAAACAACATGCATATGTGCGGCATGATTGGATGTATTTTTATATCTAGGTAACCCTAGGAGGGAATAAATTTATTGATTGGGAAGAGGATATAGCGGATGAGCTTCATCACCAACTGGCTAATTACTCAGGGAGAAATGGGTTGTACATGCTATCCTACTTGTTTTATGTTCTTGCATGTACTAAGGAGTGGAAAGGCCTCTTTAAAGAGACATTTGTCCCTGGCATAAAGATTTATGATTATCACCCTGATTCATAGGAGGATTCATATGCAAGTAGCTTCATGAATTTTAATGGCATATTCCCAGGGAGGTTTGTGTTTGAATTGAAGGGCAATACAGAATAGAGGCTATTGAAAGGAGCCAAAGATTTAGTGAACATCTACAGAATATACTTCATTCAGTTTAGAAGGTTCACATATTTAAGAGTAGGTGCATTCAATGGGGAACCCTTTAAGCTTCCTAGGTATTCCCTTGATAGGCTGGTTATTATGTAGGTAAGTCATCAATTGACGCAAGTACATAGAAAACTAAAAGAAAAGAAAGGTAGAGCTAAATCTTGTTTTCTTGTTGAACTAGGACATTACCAGTGTAAAACCTATGTAGATGCATTAAAATCAGAATTGCAACTCAAGAAGTTAAGCTTGAAGACTTTTGAAGCTAGGAAAGATTTTGATGTTAGAGGTTATGCAGCTCAACATTTTGTTCTGGTAAATGATTTCCATCATATTCCAACAATGAAGGACCATTAGGAGGATTTTGCTGATGACCGAGAGGCAATCAGAAGAATATGGTCGAGGTTCACACTCAGTCAGATTGTTTCACTATAGATTGATTTAGATATCATAGGTATAGAAGAAGGGGAAGATGATGAAATAACAAGTATAGAGTATGAGAAGAGGTTTAAACATCAGCCTCTACCTAAAATTGATTGGGCTATAGAAGAAAGAGATAATATCCACATTAAAACCCTTAGTTTTATTAACAGAACAAAATACTAGATAGAAAGTAAAAGACCCCCCAAAAAGGGAAAACCTAACACTAAGGGGGCTAACAAGAAACAATCTGTAGCTAGTCCTAGTCTTATTTCTAATGATTTTTTTCCCATTGCAGGTTCTAAGAAGTCTAAAAAGAGAAAGGCTCCATCTAAATTTAAGCATGAGATGGAGGAAGAAGATTTCTCTGCTAAGCGGTACTCCACAAGAATTCTATTCCCTAGGAAGTAGAGTCCCAAGGAAGATGAAGAGAAGGAAGTGATTGACCTGGAAAACATGGATATTGATTAGGATCCTCAACTTTCTCCCTTGAAGCCAAAATCCAATCTAAAGGATTAGCAGCCCAATGTTGGAGACTCTTCATTGGTTATAGACATGTCCCTGTACACCCCACCCTTAACTCTTAGTTGGCTAGAGACGTCTATCAAAAAGAAGAGAAATGTCATGCCTATCACTCTACTGATAGAAGAAATGGTAAGAAAGTGCCTGGGCACTGTAGTGAATCCTAAAAGGATGAAGATAGAATCTAGAATCATTGGGGATGAAATAACAAGGCATTGGATAGGAGAATGTTCGGCTCCTAAAAGTAACAAGGTTGTTATTGATATCATGGCTGTTGACTACATTGTTGAAAAGATAGACCTCAGAGAAGGAACCAGAGAGGTAGATGTAACTCACATGGAATCATCTACCAAAAAGATAATTAAGAGGAATCTAAAGGATGAGAAGGACAAGAAAGAGCTTAAACCTCTTATCAAGCTGTTAGTCAAATTTATTCAGGAACTCACAAGTCTGGATCCTACCCTAATTTCTAAAATCTCTCATTCCTTTGACCCATGGTCACCTAAGAGCTATAATGTTCTTGAACAGGTTAAGAGAAGTAAATTGGTTGCAAATGCATTCATCCAATGGATACAAGGCATTATCCAAGGTGCAGGGGATTATATTTCCCAATTGATTCAAACCAGAGATATAGTTAATGCAGTGATTGCTGAGATACAGACAGACATGATAGCATGAGAAAAGGAAAAGAGAAAATGGTCTCTTATTGTGATTCAAATGTATGAATTTGAGAATATTAGTGTAACCAACTTCCTTGCTGAAAACCAGTTGCGAGACTTGACGATGAAGTGTTCTATGTGGCCATGAAAAGTATTGAATGGAGAAACACAATCCTGGAGTCTAGGCGTGAAAGTTCAGTTAAACTAATGAATGGGCTTAAGGAGCTGATTGAAATGATGAGAAGAGACTTAAAATTCCTGAATATAGCTCTTGTCAAAGAAGATGGTCAAATTGTGAAGGAACTGGGTGATTTAAATCTTTAATTTGAAAAAGAAATGACAATGGTGAGCGATAACAAGTCTTTTTCTGTAATAGACTTCACTGAGATGGGCAACATAGGATCCATGCTAGGTGTGTGTGTTGATAATTTGGAATCATAGAAGAAGAAAATGGGGCAAGTTCGTAAGGAAAAGAAGTTGTGGAAACTTATATTTGTACATATTGTGCTGCCCTATCACACTATTGTGGATAGCTTCTCTAGAGCACAATCATTAGTGTCCTTGCAAAATCAACAATAGATATGTTTCTTCTCTCTTAAATACCATTCTGTTGTGGTGTCCTTGGTGCTGACATCTACCTCTTAATTCTATTTTCATTAAAAAAAAGTGTAAACTCATCAGATGTAAACTCACCTCCTATGTTATATCTCAGACATTTCAATTGTCTTCCTATTTGTTTCTCAACTCTTTCCTTGTACCACTTAAACATTTTAAATGTATCATATTTTTCTTTAAAAAACATTACAGACATCATTTAGAATAATCATCCACAAACAAAATAAAATATCTGTCTCCATAATAATTGAGGCCTCATGGGTCCACATAAATCAGTATGCACTAAATCCAAAATTCCTTGTGTAACGTAAGTCTTGCTTGAAAAACTAGATTTAGTCATCTTACCCATTTGACACTCTCTACACATAACATTTTCAGGTTTCTCTAATCTTAGTAGTCCTCTGATTCTATTCCTTTTACTCACTTTGATTAAGTTGTCAAAAACTAACATGATAAAGTCTTTTGTGCCATAACCAAACATCTTCAACTTTAGAAAATAGGAAACTCTTCATAGAAGTATCAAGATAAAATAAATTACCTTTAGATTTTTCTCCAGTAGCAATGAGACTCTTCTTCTTATCAAAAAATTTCACCTTTCCATGTTGAAATTCCAGTCTATGACCTATGTTATTTAGTTGTGCAACACTCAATAGATTATACTTTAAGCCTTCAACCCAATAAATATCATCACACCTTGTGTTATTCAGTAGAATTATTGTACCTTTTCCTTTCATAGGGTATGGAGCATCATTACCGAATCTAACAAATAATGCATCATGCTTCTCCAAGGAAATAAACTTAAGTGTATCACCAGTCATGCGATGTGAACAACCATTATCTATAATCCATGTTTCATTCTTACTTACTTGTGATATTAGGGTTCTTGGTTCTTCTTTGTTTTCTCCATCAGAATCATTGTTAATAGAAACATACACAACTTCTTCACCATCATTTTCATCTGAATCATCATCACTTAGTCCTTCAATAGCAATATGAAAAGATTTCTTACCTTTTTTTTTGTAGTCTTTGAATCTCTTGAATTTTTTCTCTCTTTTGTCCTAATCTTTGTTATCTTTCTTCTCGTTATCTTTCTCAGGGAAGTTAGATGCAATATGACCAATCTTGTTACAATTAAAACATTTCAAGGGTAACTTACCTTGATATATACCTTTGCCTCTTTTTAGTCTTCTAGCCAACAAAGCTTCAAATTCTCTCTCATTATCTTAATATTTAGAAAATAAATCTTCCAAACCACTCTGACAGTTGTAAAATTTCTCACAAACATTGCTCACATATCCATCATTATCTCTAGAGTCCTTAGAACTTCCAATATTCAAAGATGAATTAAATGCAGACTCAATCTTAGATGTAGCAGGTAGACTATTATCAAAATCATTAATCTCAAATGTAACCAGCTTACCAATATCAACATCAATTGAAACATTCATCTGACGAATGGATCTCAACTCTTGTATAGAAAATAATCAAATAGCATAACTCGGTAGTAGGGTTCTCAACATTTTTCTTGTAACATCTTCTTCAGTTATGGTTCCACCAACTCCTCTGATAGAATTAACAATCTCCTTAAGTCTAGTGTTGTATTATATTATGTTTTCTCCTTCTTTCATTCTCATTAAATCAAATTTACCTCTCAAACTTTTTTATTTTGTCTTTTGAACATGTTGATCTCCACCATAGGTCAAAATAAGCTTATCCCACATTTATTTTGTTGTAGTACATCCATCAAGTTCATCATATTCCTTATTGGTGAGTGTAATAGCAATCTCAGTGTGCTCTTGATTTTGTCTTTGCTCACCAAGTGTCAAAGGTGCATTCGTAGGTACAAAATATGCATTATCAAGAAAATGAAGTCCATACTCTCCTATACCAGACACATGCAGTCTCATTCTACTTTTCCATGTAGAGAAATGATCCCTATTCAACTTTTGTGCTTCTATCTTATACATCTTTAGATCTTGACTCAAGTACTTCTAAACTTAACACTTTAGAGAACCAAGCTCTGATACCAATTGTTGGTCCACCGAGAGGGGGGTGAATCAGAAAAAGAAAAAAAAAACTTTAATACTTAAAACTTAGCTCACTTATTCTCTCGGTATAACTAAATACAGTAAAATCGACTCCCCAAATAACTTAATAACTTAAAAAACCATACATCTCATGATATGAAAATCAATAATATAAACTTAGTCAATGCCAGATTTAATGAGGAAACCCAATAAGGGAAAAACCTATGTGGGAATTGTGACCCACAATAAAAATGTACCCTTCTGAAGTACACTCGGTTAAGAACTTATCCTGTTAAAGATTACACACACATTTTCTAGATGTGACCCTATTAAGGGATTTACCTCCGATCTATTAAGATCTTCACCCTATTAGAAGTGGCCTTATTATAGGTCTTTAAACACTCTTTTAGAATGTCACCTACTTCTAGGATTTACAAATAGGATTGTTAAATCCACTCAGTTAAGAGATTTTTCTCAGTTACAAATGCTAATAAGCAACAGTATAAAATTTGATCTATAAATATAGAAACTTCCTTTCCTTGGATCAGATCCTCAATGCACACATGAATACTAGAATTACATACTCCATTTGTCTTTTCTCTAAACTGTAGATTCTGCTCTATCTGCTTCTCTGCTCTGCTCGATAACTCTGTTCTTCAACTTCTTCTTCTTCTCAATTCAACTCGCCAGCATCTCATATTTCATTAGTTCTTGTCCTTTGTATAGACAAACTTTTGCCTCTTAATCTCCTTGCTTAGGTTTTCCATTATTTTCTCTTAGTCATTCGATCATATTCTTCATAAATCTTAGCTTGGTAACCATTTAACTTTTACCTCGTAACTTGAATTTTTTCTTGGAACTCTAATAATCAGGTTTAACTTCTTAATCTTTGCCTTGATCTTCTCATTGAATTTTCTCGCTCGTATATATTTTTAAAAAATTCCTTTATCATTATCAACATCCAGATCATCATAGCTTCATATTAAATTTTATCTTATCATCATTCTCAATCAATATCCAATATTCTGTAAGTTGCCTTGTAACTTGGTAACTATCTTTGTTCACTGCTCGGTGCCTAACTCATTCTCAGTGCTTGGTACCTAAACTGATTAATGCAAATCTATACCGAATGACTCTATCTAGCTTGGTAGAGTAACTCTTTTTATTCATAGCTTAAGTCTTTGTAATCTCTGACTTAATCAATCAAATGTACCGACTTGATAATATCAAATATATAGCAGCAAACAACTATATTAATATTAGTTTATCATTGTCTGGTCTGTATTTTTCACCCATTTAACTTCTCCTTCTTATGATATGACAGCTCAAATTTAAATTAGTAATCAATTGCTTGACATCAATGAAAAAATAATATCTATTCTAAGCATTTCTACAAACATGTATACCTATTATCACTCGGTCTTCATCATCTCCATCAGTTGATTAACATATCTAACCTAGGGTAATGTGCAGAATAAAAAATGAAAAATAATGACACAAAGTTGATACAATGATGGAATGGCCTACCTCATCCAGTGGCATCCCATCCTAGACTGCTCACCTCATATTGTCGATCCTCATGAAGACAATTGGAAACTTCCTTAACATATTATTCAACTCTTCAGTACAAAAAAAGACAAAAGATAAAAATGACACTTTGAATAGTGAAGGTAAGAAATATTTAAGAGGTAAGTTTTCTACTATTTAAGTTACTCTTTCAATTACTCCTTTTTTCTAAATCATGCATATCTCAAGCTAGAGGACTCCAACTCTCACATTGTTTGTTGTGCTAAGATTGTGATTCAACTCCCTATCTATCCAGATGTTTTATAGGTTATTTTGAGTTCATCTTATGCCTTATTGATAGCATTTGTCTACAAACTTGTTTTCACATTTTTTGTCGTAAACATGATACCCTATTTTACCTTCCTAATTAGCTAGATGAAATGGAGGGCATATAGCTACCCACAAATTTCATCATTTATGGTTTTTCAAATGATAAAGTGGTTTTGTAGAATATGGTTCCTAATATTATGTTGCAGTTATTAACATGCTAGGGGCTTCATTCAACAACTTTGGAATATCCTTTCTTACTTACTATTTATGTACTTTAGCTTGCATATGCATGTAGTTTCATATGTCGCTAAAGTGGGAACTAAATGTACTGTTGTAAATTGTAAACACCTAATTGGTGTGTACAATTTCATGATTTTTTAGTGCTTATCATAGTATGTTATCATTTTAGCATGCATAAAAGGACTTCATATTACACTTAATGAACATCCAAATTCAAATGTGAGTCCTCTCTTAATTCAATTTTGTTTAAAATTGAGGAAGACCCTTATTTCTAGTTGTGCTCCTTAATTATTTAAGCAACTCAGTCATTATTTAATTACATAGGCCTTATGTCATCATTTATGGACTTTTTATTTTTTCTTGACCCCGAAATCAGTTGTGCCTTGTAATTTGGCATCCCCTAGTTATCCAGGGTCATGATTCCAATCTAAGCCCTAATTGGTGGGTGCAAAATATCAAGAGTGATTTTTTCCTAGGAACAAAATTACCTTGGTGATCTATTCTCGGGAACAAAATGCCTTGGGTGATCTATTCCCTAAGGTTTGGGTTGAAATTAAAATTAGGGGCTTGTCTCATTAATTTAATGAAATTTCTTGATTTATGGTTGACTCTCTTGAGTTTATCATCTAATTTAGTATAAAAATAAATCATCTTACTTCTTTTTGGCAAGGTGAAAGAAATTGCAAGGTTGGCTCCACAATTTGAAGACATCTCATGAAGTAAAGATCTTCAAATCAAGACAAAAATCAAAAAGCATCAAGATTCAAAGACTATTTTTCTACATCGAGAATTCAATCACATCAACATCAACATGAAGATTTCAAAGGATTATGAAGATGACTAGGACATCACTAATTGATGATTGGATTATACTCTACCTCTTAGGTTGGGTATGGTTTCTTATTATCCTAAACTTCATACATTTGACATTTGGATCTAAACATATTTACATTCTTTCAAACACATTTGATTTCATATTCATATAGGATTTTACTCTATCATACTAGGGTAGATCTCTCTATTACAATTATACATTTTAGCTCATAACAATTTATACATACTCTATATTTACAAGCATACACACATATTTATTATATTTTTTTACATGGAGCTAGGAATCAACCAAATGGGGGGTTAACTAAAGAAACCCCCTATATAGCCACACACACACACACCTGGATTTTTAAACTTGCAAGAGTTGACGGCCCTAGAATCAACTATCACTAGAAGAAACCAACTCTTAGTTCTGAGACGGATCCAGATCTATCTTTTTCAGTCCTAGTTACTATGTAAAAAATGCCTCAGGAAACCTGTTCCTAGGAACATAATACCCTGTATAATTTGTTCCCTCTAAATTTATTTCTAATTTGGGTCAGGCTTTAGAGTTCAAATTTGGAAACACAACTTTCTCCAGGATCTGTATTGTCATAAATTTTGATCTACATTGACCCATCTCCCATTTTGATCTCAAGTGCACATAAATACTCTCTTACTTATATTTTTAATTCATTTATAGCTTTAGAAATTTGATTTATCTCCATAGTTGATCATTTGTGTAGAATCATTATTTATCTCTTTCTCAATTTTAAGAAACAAAGAAATAAAAACACTGATAGCATAGATATTGTAATTTCATCCTTTCAATCAAGGTGGTATCAATTATATTTGTCTTGAGGTGGTATTTTATTCCAATGTACCTTAGGATTGTGTGAATTGACTTCCCCTTCATTCCCATTTTCCCATTGTACACTACTTTTATAATTTATTTCTTCTTTGCAGACCTTTCAAAAGTGTCCATACTTACCATAATTCCAATAGATAAGTTTGGACTTTCTAATAGATTTGGATCTCTACTTGGACCTAGATTTATTAAAATTCTCATTTGTATTGCCTTAATCATTTGGTCTTCCACAAACAGTTAAGGCCTTCTTGGCATTGATGGATACCTTCATCCTAATCTCTTAAAAAATCAAAGAACCCACCACATCTTTAATCTTATAAATAATAAGTACTATTGATAGTCATAAAAAGAGAATCCCATGAATCAAGCAAAAGAGGAAAATAAAATATGGCATTTCTCTTCCTCGTCTATATTGACACCAATAGTTTCCAATTGAGCCACCAACCTTTTGAATTCTTCCATGTGGTTTTTAATTCATCATCCCTCTCCCATTATTATGAATAATTTTTTTTCCTAAAAAAGTATTTTTCACTAAATATTTGGCTTGATACATCTCACCAATTGTGATATTGCTGTTAGGATTCAACTATGAAGTTTTCGAGTCAAACTCATTGACCCATCTTACTTATCAACATCTCAAAAAATTTATTCCATGGGCTATTTGCAAAAGACTCTTCATAGACATTCATTGAAAAATAATCTACAAAGAATAATATAATCATATCATTATCTTTCAATCTATTAATCATACCAAGTAGCTACAATAGGATATGTAGGTCTAGGACATTCTCATCAATAGCATCCCATAGATATCAACCTATTAAAAGATCCCCCATATGCAACTTCCACACCTCAAAATTACTTCTAGAAAATTTCTCCACCTCTATTCTCCTTGATGAATTTTCCATCCAAAGATACTTACAACATGAGCAAAAATTATCTCTTGCACAATCTCCTACTCAAATATCGACTAATCAAAAAAAAAACCAATGAACAAAACTAAAAGTAATCAGGCTCTGACACCACTTGAAAGGAAGTTAAGGTAGTAGAAAAACTTCATACAATAAACTTGACAGTTAGGCTATGCAAAACATTTTAGATGTTTACAATAGTTACACAAACTTAACAAAAATAAACATTAATAGTTACATACTACAACACAATTATTTACATGCGGAAAACCCTTTCAGGAGAAAAAAAAAAAGAAACCACACTCAAAGAGTCATCCAATATATTATTCAAAAAATCAATAATAGTGTATAATATACTCATTGAGAAAGCTTCACACATGAGTATCACCAAGAAAAGATCCAAAGGTAACTCAAAAACTAGAAGACTCTTATGCATAACCTCTATCTTTTGCACCTAATATATAGGACATACAATACATGAATCTGTCAAACATTTGTGTAGAACTAATCCTACTCCAAACTTGAATTAACGAGGGGTTATTAGCACCAATTTTCAATGGGGGTAAGAAATAAAAAATACTAAGAATGAATCTACAAACAATAAAATAACAAGAAATCAAGGAGGAATACAAATGGATGCAAACCAACAAAGTTTGAATCTTCTATTGCTCTTCTCTACTCCTTTTGAAACCCTAGTGTGTATGGTGCTCATTATTGGTATCAACAGTGTCTATGACTTGGGAGTGTCGAGAAATGATATTGATTTTGATCACAAGAATGCTTCTAGCAAGAATTCTATAGAGTAAGGGCACACAAAAGCTTGAAATCCTAGATCCTTCAAATGGTTATGAAGGGTTGATTATATATAATATGGAAATGATATGAACAGTTGAGATCAATCCCAGAGATTAGAGGATGAATGGTTGAGATCAAAGGGAACTGGAGAAGCCATCAGTAAACTCCACTTCTTCAACTTGGAGAGAGGAGATAAAGTTTAGTTAACTGAATAGATGATTATGAGTTACCTTTTGAACTGAAGAGGTAATTTGGAGTTACCTTTTTGAACGAAAGAGGTACATGGAGATACCTTTTTGAACTAAAGAGGTAGGTGGAGGAATTTATGTAATCAGAGATCTGATCAAGAGTTCTCTTTTTTGAACTTAAAGAAAGGATTTAATTGAATATTTAATTCATTTTTGTAATTAAGTATTCAACATGTGAGATAATTGAATTCTTTTTTATTTAGAATTGAATCATTGAATGAAATTAATTTAATTAGAGGAATTAATTAATAAGTTTAAATATTTTAAATTTAAACTTTAGGAAACTGAATTTAATTAATTAATGCAGATTAATTAGTTAAGGTTAATTAATTAAATAAAATGAATTATTTAATTAATTTTGGGGATGTGATTAAATGATTTGGGGAATGGATTTAGGATAAAATAGATGATTAATTACTTTATTAAAAAACCATTAATTAATAGATGAAAATTAGTGTCTTTAATGTAAAGTCACAAGTCTGTCCATTTTAGGGTGTCTACATTTTCCACTCTTTGATGCATTGTGGCTTGTCGCATTGTTTCAAAGAATCTTTTGTTTTGATCCTACCCTAGCTTGCCCTAGTGATAGCAGGTGTATTTATGCCCCCTCAACAAATTTTAGCAAAAAATACAACCGGAGCGTTAATTTGTTGATATTGCATAATGGTTATCTGGGTATCTGATCGTTCGTGAAAATACTAAAATATGATCCTTATATCAACTCTGTAACTTTCCAGGGCTAGGGACAATAAAATAGGGGTCCTTCAGGAAATAGGGTTTCCCTGGATCACTTATAAATATCTTGGAGGGCCTTTGATTTTTCACTTTGCAAACTTGGAGCTCCTGATCTTCTGGTGAGTTTTTCTTTAGTTTTATCTTCTTTTTGAGTTGTTTTTGAGCGATGGTGGGCCTTCTAGGCATCGTGCACATGTCAAATCAAGTTTTTACATTCCGTCAGCCAGCTGGCATAGGACTTGTGGTGAGTATCATATACCATGTGAATTTATTACTTGCATTTATTGCATTTTAGTTTAATTGTCTTTAGGTTTTATTTTTAAAAGTGTCGCAATCATTCGTAGTGTTGTCGCAATTAATGAAGACTTGTCACATTTGACCCTTTTATTGACCCTGTAAATCTGTCCCTAGAATTAAGCTTGTCAAACATAACTTGGACTCTCCTTGAGAGGTCATCCTTTCTTTTTTTCTTTATATCACTTATTTTAGTTCAAAACCTGGATAACACCATGTCTCTCATAGCCTATGGAGGACCTTACACTAGGTCAATGGCTAGAACACAACCTGATGAATCCTATGTTAACCAATTCCCCCTTGGGAAAATCATAGAGAAGATGACCCATTCAAAAACACTAATCCTGCTCTTTACATGGAGAATATGCATCCTATTGGTCCTTGTAGACCAACAATGTTCCAAGATGTCACAGAGGAGGATCTCGAAGACATAGAGAAAGATGCCTATTCTGCATAAGTATTTGATGTTGTTGTGGAGAGAAACCCTAGAAGATTCCTATCCATGTTGATTAAGAAGGGATTCAAACTTCCCGCTGAATTTAATGTGTCAAAAATATGGCCTGAGAACCCTCTAGAAGGTCAAAGCACAACTTGACCCTCTCAAATGGATCCTATGATATCCCAAATTTTGTCTTTTATATCATCAACAACAATGACATCAACGCAGACTATATCAAACAAAACTAGCTCTACAAATCAAGCTAGCACATCATCCACACAAAGCATGGCAGGCTCCCAACTAAGTGCACCCCTGGTCACTAGTTTATCTCAAGCTTCAACCTCATGGCCTTTTATATCAATTACTCATGTTGTGTCATCAATTCTGAAAACAAGAAGCAATCCATTTGCGATTTCTCAAACACTACAGTATATCCTTGCTAGCTTTGGGCTCAATACCTCGCTCCCATAGGGATCAATCTCTATGGGTCTGACATTCAGTCTATGTCCAACCAAGGCTACACCTTTATTCCTACATGGATCCCAACAACAACAACAACCCCAACAACCCCAAAAACAACAACAACAATAGAAATCGTGGACCGATCAAATTCCCCAGTGTCAGAATCACACACTGGGGAAACCAATATCAAGTCCCAAGGACTAGATCATATGTTCCAACACAAGGAACACAGAGGTGAAGTCTTATACCTATCATTGCACAGAGATTCAATGATGTGAACGTTCATCAATCTCAGACAGACATGTTGATATAGCAAGTGCAAATTCTACAAACCCAAATGATGGACATGCAAAATTAGGGGAAAACCAAGTCCTACATAGTAGAGGATTTGTACCCATACCCATTTGATCACTCATTGCACATGTCTCCATTTCCCACTCACTTCTCAGTGCCCAAATTTGACAAATCCAGAGGCAGTACCAACCCTGTAGAGCATATCTGAGAGTTCTTTGCTAGCTTCATTAAGGTTGCACATGATGAAAATTACCTAATGCGACTATTTCTAGAGATTCTAGCTGGACTAGAAATGGAATGGTTCTCACACCTACCCCATAGCATTTAGTCTTGAGGAGAATTGGGCAAAAATTTTATTTCTCACTTCCACCATAACATCGAACGCAAGGTCGACATTAAGGACCTCTACAAAATTAAGCAAAAATATGGAGAGTTGTTTGTTAAATTCTTACAAAGGTGGAGAATCACTGCAAATATAATAACGTATGATGTGCCCAAAAAAGACCTCATAGTCATGTTCATTGACAATTTGATCGCAGATATGTCATTTACCAAAGAATTGTAGCTTGCTCCAAACTTCAAGAAACTCATCGAATGAGGAATTTGTTGTGAGAAAAACATGGTCAAGAGAGGTAGCCTTGCAGACCCTACCCCAAAAAACATGAACAAAAATGAAATGGATAAATCCAAATGGTGGAAAAAGAACAAGAATGTCACTAATGATGGTTTCATTGACATAAAAAAATTCAACTGTGCTCAACCCAAGATTTCACTACAAGCATCACCCATGACAAATCAAAAACCCATGATGAACACTCAACAAGTGAACACTCAAAATTAAACACCCATTGTTTAAGCAACATCTTTTCCAAAAACCAACCTAATGAACAATGCCCACAAATGTTTATGTTTCCTAAATGTGACTACACACCATTAGGGCAGTCGATAGAGTCATCCTTGAAAAATATTATTCAAATCAATACTATCACTCTCCCCGAAATCAGTGAATATGAACATGGTGCTATGAAACCCAAGTTGTGGAATGAAAATGAATTTTGTGAATATCATCAGGTAAAAGGACACAAGACACCCAACTTCTACTGATTGAAAAATGTCATTCAAGATCTAATCGACATAGGGTTATCAATGTCACAAATGCCCAATCCAAGGGTACAACCAATCATACAATATTCAATGATACATTCCATGATCATAACAAAGGGAAATCCTCCACATCTAGTGGATAGTCTAAACAAGTGAATTACACCTATGCTAACTCTGGTAGCACTATCAATTACATTAATCCATCTAATAGTCGTGTGGCTATAATTACTATTAGAGATCCAAATACTAAATGCATTGTCACAACACGACATTCTAAAGTTGTCTTGCAAGGAGTGCCTTCCACTTCAGCTACACCAGCTAATCCTCCAACAACCTCTGATCCAAAAACTAGTCTAGTGGATCAACTAAAGTGCACACGTGCCCAGATCTCGATGTTTGACCTCTTGTGCATATCGTTGTAGAATAATAAAGCTCTGGATCAAGCCCTTAAAAATGGAGTTGTCCCACGAGAGATAACTCTAGAGAATTTCCAAACCATGGTAAATTACATCACTACCAAAAAGCATGATACCTTTATAGAATATGATGTGTCACCACACAAACCTTTGCATAATGATCCCCTACATCTAATTATCCAAGTTCACAAACACACAATCCAAAGAGTCCTCATTGATGGTGGATTCGGGTTAAACATATGTACTTTGAAAGTAATAAAAACCTTGGTCTATTTCGAATCTAGCATTGATGTCACTAGGAGGATAAATATCATAGCATATGATGAGGAGGAAATATCATCAAAAGGTATCCTCATGCTACTAGTCAGGATATGCCCAGTCATAAAAAACACCCCATTTCAAATCATAAACTTGGATCTGGGATATAACATGTTACTAGGAAAGTTGTGGATCCATGAGATGCAAGTTGTCCCCTCAACTTATCACCAATGCATCAATTTCCCATATGAAGGGGCAGAGATAATCATTTAAGGAGATCCAAACTCATTCCAATACTGCAACACCATAAGAAGCAGTACAGATAATCAAGTACCTTCAAATCAAGAAGCAAGCATTCCTTCTGCCACTGATTCTATTACCAAATACATAACAAGAAAGGTAGGGAAGATGTCAATTATGGACAAAGGGTGTGGTGAGTATAGCTATGAGGAAGCTTTGACCATCACTAGCATGCCTCAAAATCCCAAATCATAAGGCATGCCTCAACCCGTGACAACATCTAAAACTTAGGAACCAATTCTATTCAAATGTTCACCAACCACATTTGTCAAATGGGGGGACAGAGCTGAAGAGAACCCTTTCAATATGGACCCACAAGAAACACCTCAAACACAAATACCTTTTTCAAAATATGTATTCATCTTCACTATGTAGCAAAAATTTGGATATGATGGTACGATTGGTCTTGGAGAAAGACAACAAGGCTTAATGGAATTTTCTTTACCGCCAACCCAGAGAAACAAAAGAGGGTTAGGCTATGGAGAAAATAGAATGAGTACTACCATCTGAGATATACCCATAGACCAAGAACAAATTGTAGAATTAAACCAGGGGCTAAATCTGGAACATGCCCTAATCAACAGTATACTCTAGTGGTTATTGCCATCGGAAGTGGAAACCTATTATTCCTAATTGAACCTTAATCAAACTATCCAGGATGATGCAGAAAGTGAGACATATAAAGATAATTCTAGCATGACCAATTCCCATGAGTATGAGTGGTTATCTCTCCATAATTCTGATCCAAGCATCCTAGACTATTCCCCTTGATCCTTTAGTACTATACACCTTGAAGATATGTTTGACCAAATAACCATAGAAGACCAACCATGTATCAATAAAAATATAGATAAAAACTCCTTAAGTGGTGCATCCACATCCAATTCCTAGTTTTTTGAAAATATCACCGCGGTCTTGTTTACCCAAGAAGAGTCATCTCCCCATGAGGACCTTTGTCTAGTCCACCCTGAACTGATAGAATGGGACCAACAAGGACAACCTGACATAGATCATTTTGAGAATGATGAAGCCATCACAAACTTCATGGGACTCCAAGAAGGCATATCATTAGGGGACCACAAAGTAGGCTTCTCTATTGACCTGGATAGATCAGCCTATTTTGGGGAGGAAGCTCCTCTTTCTAGTGAAAAAACAAAAAGAAAAAGAAAAAAGCAAAGTCAGTAAGTGAAAACTGCAAGGCGCTTTCTAACCATAAAAATGAGAAAAAAATAATAAAAGATGTATCTTCCAATGAAAACCTCTCTAAGGCGCTAGAGGATGGAAAGTTGGAACTCCTCCCCTTAACAGAGGAAAAGTCAGCGTTACTAGCTGAAGAAATAGAGGAAGTCAATATAGGTGATGAAAAGAACCCCAAACATATCTATTTGGAAAAATCACTTACATTAGAGGAAAGATAACGGTTTATTAGTTTCTTCAAGGAAATACAAATCAATTTCGCATGGTCCTAGTTAGACATTCCAGGTCTAGATCTGGAGCTAGTGTTACATCATCTTCCATTGTTACCAAACGCAAAACCTGTCAAGCAAATATTAAGAAAGATGCATCTACATATCACTTTACTTGTCAAAGAAAAGTTGAATAAATTCCTAGAAGAAGTCTTCATAAGACCAATTCTATATGAAAATTGGATATCCAATCTGATGCCAGCAACCAAACACAATGGTCAAATCTGTATATGCACAGATTTTAGATATTTGAACAAGGTTTGTCCCAAGGAAGACTTTCCTCTACCAAACTGTAGACATCCAAAAATATTAATATTATTATTAATATTAATTTCCCTCCTATTCCTCTAACTATTTAAATCAAATCAATTAAATAGTTTCATTTACCAATAGTTTAAACACTATTCTAATGTATTTTATTTAAATACATTTTACCTCCACAAAATCCCCTTTTAATAAATTTATATTTATTAAAATCCTCCATTTTCCTAATTCCTCTAAGCTGTGATTTGTTCAAATCTAATTAGAATTAAATCTAAATCCTAGCTAGGAACCTATTAATCCTACCCTACAGCCTACTCTACAGCCTACCCTATTCCTACCCTACTCCCATCACCTCATATCCTAAATGTGTTTCCACATTTAACTGCCCT
>MU227513.1:696522-707393 GCA_018584345.1 Thuja plicata | reverse complement strand
ATATACACACATGTATATATACATGTGTTTGTATATACACACATATACATGTGTATATATATACACATGTGTATATAAATGAGTGTGTATATACACACATGTGTATATACACATATGTGCATATATATACACACATATATATACACATGTGTATATATACACACATGTGTGTATATGTGTGTATATGTAGATGTGTGTATATGTGTATGTGTATATGTACACAATTTAAAAATACATATTATTCAAATTAATTTAAAAAATGAAAAATAATCCTTATTCCAATTCTACAATATGGGATCCAAACACAGAATAGCTTATTCCAACTTTCATTTTTAGGATTAATTAATTTGAGAATAGGTCCTTATTCTGGAATAGGCCTATTCTAGATAAGTTAATGCCCTACACCAAATAGACCCTAAGTGACTGCATTAACTCTAGGTGCCCATCCTTATACCAATCCATTAAGCCTTGCCTAATCTAATCAGTTAGGCCAGGGTGTGTTTGTGACAGTGTGAGGGTGCTAGAGTAGGGTTATTGTTTGGTTTCTTTGAGTTTGGGAGGTTTATATATAAGGTTCCTAATTCAATAGGTGTTGTGTCTAGGTCCATAACCAACACCCAAATTAGAGGAAGAGAATATTGCTGCAGCCTGGCAGAGTGAGTAAACTTTGAGTTTGTTTTGTATTTGCAGACTTTGTAAAGTCTGATTATTTGGTGTTTGAAAATATTATAGTGGAGAGTCCAAAGAACCATATTGGTAAATCTCGGTTTCATAACCAATACCAAATTTAGAGGAAAAAAACTCACTGTTGCAGACCTAGGAAGAAAAGGAAACTTCATGTGATTTCTTGTGTACAAGATCTGGTAAGGTCTAAATGACTGAAGGAATTGAATTCTTAAAGGTATATGGGAAGCTATAAACCTTAGTGGAAGTCTGAGCATTGGTAAGGTAAATAGGATATGTGGAATATTTTTGAGAGTATGACCCTAGGAGCATTGAAGACTCAATGTTGTTGTCTCATGCAAGGATTACATTGCATTGTGGGAATCTGGTAGATTGAAGACTGTTAGCAAGTTATATTTGAAGATTGAAGGAGTATAGTGATTGTGGGAGAATCACCAAATTGTCAAAGAGAGTAGCCAACTATACTTGTGTTTTGTGCACTCTGCACCATAATTTTCATCTCATCTTGGATGTTGTGCATTCTAATCATAGTCATAAAACTTTTGATCATTATTTTGTTTACGTTGTCTTCATTGTTTAGATCTTTGTACTTTTGTAACATCTTCTACCACTAATTTGAAACTCCATTGTTTATCTTTTCTTAATGGATCTTATCCTTTTCCTCCTAGATGTGTTCCTCATTACCTCTAACTCTCATCTCTTTAAGACTAATCTATGTAACAACATCTTCTTTTGCACTTGGAACAATGGATCTTTCTCAATATTTTCCTTCATTGCATGAAACTCAATACTATGTTGTCACTCAATGAAAAGGTTTCTAATTTTATCACGCATGCCCTTTGACTGTACTTAAATTGATGTTCTATTCCCTTTCACTATCTTTCATATCTAGTGATCATTGTATGATGTCTTTTGAGACATACTTTTGCCACTGTATTCTTTGATAGTGGAACTTCAAATTTGTGCAATAAAACTATCCAACGATACTATCTTATATCATGCATTTGATGACTTGTAATGATTATTTGCAATACACATCATTATGTTTGTTCAACATTGTGATTTCCCCCTTTGTATATATTGTAACAATGACTTTCATATTGATCTCAATAAATTTGGGCATTGTCTTCACACATTCCTTGGACCAGTGTCCTCAACATTGTTCTTGTTTTTATGACATCATTAGCATCATTCACCATTTTGGGCTCATCATAATCACTTATTTTGAGCCTTTATGTTTATGTAGAGGTGATTCCTTATTACAAGACAGGACGCATTTATGTATATGTAGAGGTGATCATTTTATTTACTGTTTTCAATTGCTTCGTATCTCAATTTTGGTAATTCCTATTAGCACTAGCTCAATTATAATGAGAAAGGAAATTATTCAAGCTCTAAATGGTTATGTTCTTGTGCAAGTAGCTAAAGGGGTCAATGGATAAACCCAAAGGCAGAAATAAAAGAGTTCTAAAAATTTTGTGAGTTGATAATAAGCGTTATGTAAGATATTATGTGTAGATTGGAAGGCAGTTGAAATAGTTTATAAAATATATAGAGGTTAATTTGGTACATGTGTGTATTAGCCAAGAGGATAACATTACATTAGCTTGAGAAATAAAGTTGGTAGTAAGTAAAGGTAAATTCATATCCTATAAATGTGCCTAGCTGAATAAATGAAATAGTTGAATACTTTCATGATTGTGTGGGATTTTAGAATAGTAATTATAACTTGAATTCCCCACATAAGTATGAGGGCATGAATAAACAAACATATCATAACCAATAAAGTGGCTACTACGTATTATAGTAAGATTGATATAGAGGTGATGGTATTTTAATGGAACCCCTCCACTTTTAAGCATTGCTTAGATGAACAACATGCTACATAATTAGTTGCAATAGCTTAAGGGAATGTGAGTTTGAATCCAGAGAATCATAAGTGTGTGGATCCCATAATTTTGGAGCTAATTTACTCTTCAATTTTGTCTGGGATGAGTGGCAATTTTTAGAATGGGCTTGATGTTGCACATGTTTATTGTTCACAATGTGTGAATTTCAAATTGATTGTAAAAACTATAAATGGTATAATTTTATGTTATGGTTATAATTATAATGTCAACTAATTTTGCTATTTAATTATCGGCTGAACGTGACAAGTCAACATATGGCTATTATTAGATTAATCTAGTGATTATGTTCTAACTGGAAACTATTGGCTCTTTAAATAGAACTTCCACTTCTAGGAAAGGGACACCCATGTTGTATTGATCTCTATTTAACTGAACACTAATTTGAAATAAAGCAACAAATGCAATATTCTTGTGAAATTAATTCCCAATATGAATTGTTATACCTACCTCGTATTACATACCTACATAATTGTGAAATTAATGCCCAATATTAATTGTTATACCTACCTCATATTACATACCTACCTCATATTATGATTGTTATTCTTCATAGTCTAAAGTTATAATAGTTGACATATGGTGTTATCACTTCTGCAAAAATGGGCTCATTCACTCAAGCATGTGATTTATGTGGAATTTCCACTAATATCCTTGACTAAAGTTTTCAAACATGGCCAAAGCAGTTAATTTCTCTTCCTAGACACCCATGTATGTGTGTTCAACCATAGGTTATTTCTTTCTATTCAATTCAAAGATGTCAAACACCTTAATGATCTGTGCCTATGTTTTGGACAAGGAAAACACTAAGTCTTCAAACTAAGTTTTAGCATGCATTTTTAGATGGAAATGTCATTATTTTGTTTGACTAGTGCATTTTTCTAATGACCAAACCATTAGTGATCTATGCTTATGTTTAGAGGACATAAAAATAGTAAGAATATGTGTGTTTTTCCCTTGGCAATGTGACTTGTAGTTTCCACCCATTCTCTACACTTGCTCAACCAAAGCTTGTTATCATTTGCCTAAGTTCAAGTGTTGAGAAAATTCAAAAGAATGTTGATTCTCTATATTCAGTCAGTCTGAAAGAAAAATAAGGGCTTAAAAGCATGCACCTAGTGACTATATATGTATGCAATTCAACATTCAAACTCAAAAACATTTTGTTAATCATAGCATAGTATGGCAATAGATTCTTCTTATTGCAGCTCTAGAGAAGATTTTAAACCATTATGAAGAATTTTTAAGTGCAGTTATCAAGAGTAGAAGAATTAATAAAAGAGACACCAAAAGCATTCTTTGTTATTATCTTTTTCTTCCAATCTATTCCCTATTGCTACAGAGTCTTGGACTGAATTCTCATCTTTCCAAGCAACCTTTTTCACTTTCCACTTCCACCAGGTTGATTTTTTACATCCTATAAGCCTAGGAAAGTGAAGAGGTTAATATTCAATAATGATTTGCACAAACACATCATAAATCCCAATACCATGTTGTCGAACACTTAATACAACTTATGGGATGCCCTACTTGGTCACGTGAATACCTTGGATTTGAAAATGAGTGACAAGATTAAAGGAGGGTTTTCACTGTTAATTCCTTGTTTTGACAACACCTTAGGAATTATTCCTTAGCTTCTAGATGGATCCATGGTGGTCAATGTTTCAATTTTATTTAAAAAATATGGAGGATGAGTTGATTGAGGTTTCAGCAGAAAATATGTTTCGTTATCATGGAGGGTACTCATCTACAACTTTCTATTTTTAGCAGAGGTTATACTAGGAAATTTTCATTTCTGGTTATGTTTTATTGCAGGTAGTGCATTGAGGGACTATTTTTAGGCCACTTTAGTTGGTTGTATTTCTATTTTTCTTTAGGGTAGATTTGGTTCAGGTTATTTTCTTTTTTCTATTTTATTAATCTTTTGAATAGGTTTAGTTTGAAAGGTTTCTTATCCTAAAAGGTATTCATTACAACCTATAAATAAATGCCTCGGGTATAGGATATTTCTTAATGAGAGTTGATTCCATGTTTATGTTGTAGAATCTATTATTCAATCTAAAATTATTGTGGTATTGCATTTGTAATTTCATTCAAATTGAATTGAAAGTACATCATATTAGGCCAAGCTTTGTATTGAATACTAACATCCTTGTGTCCAAAACTCAAAGGAATACTAACATAACATGCCTAGATAAAATTCTTTTACTTGATCACTTTAAATGGATTTACATTTCTTAATTTGAAATAGGGATAAGATAAATAAACTTACATCAGTAAGAAATGTTGCAGAAGGCACATGGAAAAAAACAATATCAGTAGCTACTAATGCACACTGTGATTGTTGTCAATAAACATTGTGTTAAAACTGGAGAAATTTTTACCTATCATTTATCTCAGAAGTGACAACTAAGTACAGTTATAGTCTACAAGTCCATGCTATTGAAAGCGGACAGAGAGGTTACATAAATCATGATAGTAAAATTACAAAATTACAAACCTTTACTATCGTTAGATTGTAACACACACCATAGTGATGCTTCAGAAAAGGAGAACTACAATGCCACATATCAATTAGTATTTTAATCACTGTGTAATATAGAATAATTTACCAATAATCAAGTTAACTATAATGATTATTTATAAAGAAGAATCATCTATTTGTAGACTTTATCTCTCTTGAAACCATGATTATTCTTTATTGAAAACTTGAAAGAGTAAAACAATTTCCCAACTCTTGGATGACAATCATGCAACCATACTTACAAAGATATAATAAAGAGGACTGGTAAAAATAAAATTATGCATATAAATCAATACTACAGTAAATAAAGAATTTTCCTTAGGGGATCAATCTCCTTGAGTTCAGTTTTCTCTACCACAAGTTGAATGTTCCACTAAATAGAGGACTATCTTAGCATAACATTATCACATGTTCCAATATTTATGTCCTTTGAAACATATTTTGATACTATTTTCATGCATTGACCAAAGATATCTCCATTGGTTTGATGCATTTAAAATTATTGATTGTGTTTAACAATATAAATCATTATGTTTGCATTACTTAGTATTGAAGAGAACTCATCTTCCTTGTAGATTAATGACAATGAATATCACTATTCCCTAACATTTGACCACCACCATAATACACCATTTGATCATTGTTACTTAACATTCCTTCCTTATTATCACTTTCTTTGACCATTCATTATCATTAGCTGCATGGGTACTACAAAGGAATTAGATAACAGTGACCTCTTTCTTGCTAATCTCCATGTTTAATATCATTTCTTTTGTACTACCCATGGTATCATCTTTGTACTAAGATATGGTATAGAACCTATGATATCTTTCTCTTTACATACTATGATAATTGTTTTCACATCTTTATAACAGTCACCTTTGTTCTTATTTAGTGTCTTATCCTTATTCTTAGCATGGTTCTATATTATTCTCATTGAAATGCAACTTTCATTCTCTATCTAAAACCATTGGAACAATGAGCCATCAATGAGATACACATTGATTTGTTATTGTGCATCCCTATTTTCTAGCATGGAAATGTTACTTGGATTCCTTTCATCTCCATATTGATACAAACATGAATTCTATTCATTCTATATTTTTCTTTTTCAACATGACTATACTCTTCCTTCCTTTACTGTATTCTTCCTCAGCTTCTATTACTAAAAGCATTGTCTTGTTGTGTGATTTTTACTTCATAGGAAAGTGATTGTTCTGATATTTTTTCACTATGATTTATATTTCTCAATGCAAGGATTCCCAATGCAAAATCATAATGTGACCTCTATTAACAACCAATAATGAATCAAGTCTTCAGACCTACATTATTAGCTATTATACCATAGACTATGTTAGAAAATTGGGAAGGGCCTCACGGATTAATCTTGGGCCTCACAACCTTTGCCAACATCCTTTATACACGTGCCAAAATAAGAGATCTAGAGAAGGGTATGGGCATCCATCAAAGCATAATAGATAGAGTAGTTTTGATTGATGTTGTATTTAAAATGACCCTTCTATACATGTATTAAAAATGTAGAAGCATAGACCAGCTACATGAACGGTTTGATAGAATACCTTAAAGAATTTGGTCTCCGAGACTGTAATGATCGTGGATGCAAAAAAAGTGATTTATTGAAAAAGCTTTAGAACATTTTTTATATATCACTAAGGAGAACATGATGTAAGTGAAGGAAAGATATAGGGATTAAGCATACACAATATAAATGTGTACCTATTTTCAAAGAGAACTTGTTTGGTTCCAAAACTTTGCGATTGAATTTTAGAGGGTCATTCTCCTCAAAATCTCCATATCCGAGTGATAAACATTGAGGCCCTGCAATGATTGATCAAAGATGGGTGTATTAAATTTCCCATTATTTCATATATGATTCTCAACATTTTTCCTGGTATACTATGAGAAAAAGGAATGATTTTGGATAGCAATTCCTATTATGTGTTAAAATAGCTTTCAAAATAAAGGGTACTTGTAATAAATTTTGAAAGGAGAGGGAAATATGTTGTGTTTTCAAAATTTTTTATACCAAACAAGAATTTAAATTTAATTCCTAATGGGTGAATACATTTCCCATACAAAAATATTTCAAATTAATATGACAGAAAAGACAGAATAAATTAGAAGAAATTATGATACTAAAAGTGATTGAATTAACAAGAAAAAGTGAAACACTAAAGATGGAATTGATTATTTACCTCCATTGAGCCACAAGGCTAGGGGCCTAGATGTATCATTTCTATAGGCCTCTACAAAGTAATAATACAATTCTCTACCATGTTATTCATCATTGGTAATGTACTCACCATACTGCTTGAAGGAAAATTTCTCGTTTGGAACACACAAACATCTCTTCTATAACACACTTGTCTACTCCTTTCAATGGATCTCTTCACTATTTTTTTTATCTTTTTTCCCATTGTTCATAATCATTTATGGCTCTATATTGTGTTATCTATGAGTGTGAGTGGTATTTCCATCATTTCTTCATTCTTGGTTCAATTATCTCTACCCTCTTACTATTTATACACAGCCACTATCCCTTAACTATAACAGTGTTTGAAGTCTCCTCTAGGTATTGAAATCACTAGAATTGTTATCAAAGATAGCTCTATCAGTGTTTTTCCCATGCTCTATTTTCACATTCCCTTCTTCTTTAAGGAACACAACAAAGTGAGGAAGATCTTGGCCCAAGTGTAGTCTCTGCAGGAGCAGGTTTTCTCCTTTTAAATACACACTCACGATAATATAAGTTGTTTCTGCAGATTAAATTAATGACTAACAAGTAGTGTTGTGTCCTGACTATCTCTTTCTGGATAAATTTATTCAAAACTATTGATAAAGATGTTTCATAAGGAAAAACTAAAAGATGTAGAGAAGGAGGATTGGGCACTTGAAGCAAAGAGAATTGAACTTCAATTGGAAGGTTTTTATAGTCAATGTTTTTGTAATGCTAGGAAATCATAATAGTTTTAGAATTTAAATATAGTTAATTGGAGGATATAGATTACATCATGTTAGCTTATTTACTCTATTTATCTTCATAGTGGAATATTTGGAGAGGGAAATAAAAAAACATAGAACCAAATAATGATGCAATGTGTACAGAAGAAGCAAAGGAACTTGATGCATTAAATGCATAGTTAGCTCCCAGATTGCAAGAAATTAAGCGATCAGAGAAAAAATAGTTGAAAAGTTTTCTAAGGTATACACTTGATCTCTATTCTCTTTTGATATGTTTAATACCTCCTTGTGGGTGAACTTTGGCTTATATGTCATGAGAAAGGGATATCTATTTCCTCTTGAATACACAATATAGGATGTGCACCTAGCCAAAAAGTTCACCTAGGTGTATGTTTCTAGCTAGATATTTGATTTCTCTTTTTTTGTTGATAAGATTAAAATCTCCAAAAGGGGGTCCCTTCATATTGTATGATGCACCCAAGAGGAATCTCATGTGTTTGAAGGCATCATTCAAAAAGGTAAGAGAATAAAGAGTTCAAAGGAGATATCATGATAGTGACAATGGTGATGAGAAAAGATAAAAACAAGCATAATGGGTTTATTCACAAGAATATGAATTCACAGTGAACTCAAAGGGGGAGATTTGGAAGGCCATTTTAACTGTCATGAGCATTTTCAAGATCATTCACTATTTTGATGCATAGTAGTTAAGTATTACAAATATTTTCAAGGAATCCAAAGTGATGAGAGTCATGGACAATATGTCTATAGTCATTATAGTGGTATAAATGCATAGAATTGAAGAAGAATATACATAAAAGATAGTCTAGAGAGTATAAATTAAGAGAACATTATTGCATTAGCGATACAAGGAAAGTGAAGAGAAAAATGAAGAAATTAATAAGTGATTAAGGACAAAGGTTTAAGGGTATTTTTTGAAGACACAAAGTGCAGTTCAATCACATAACTCACTAATTTTGTCTAGTACAGAGGTGTATAAATGTGAAAAGATATTTTACATTTTGGGCATGGGCACATATGCAATGATTATCTCACCAAAATTTCAAAGCAGATGCAATTTGATGTAATGTTAAAATTTATAATTGTAGAAATGTTTGAAGATTTACATACTTTTCAGATCATTTGTCAAAACTACCATGCAGGCTGGTGTCATCAATTGTAGCATTTGGGTGTAGGTTGAAGAATAGTAAGGCATCCCATTTGTTGGGATTCACTGCATACAAAAAATAGGTTTGAGAAGAGAAGAGAACATTGAGCGCATTTAATAAATGTACCTGCATATAACAGATAATTAAACTTAAAGTTTTAGCAATAACACATGAATAGCCACGGTTGGCACATTCTGGCCATGAATAATCTTTTGGCTGGCTTGACCTTGCCTGAAAATTAAACATATGTATCAAAAATATTTGAATAATGGCATAACTACTAAAGTTTACCTTGGGATATAAACAAAATAATGAAACATCTAAAAATTATAGAGCACATAGAATAGTTGATTTCAGGATGCTAACCTCTGAATTAGGAAAGATGATCTCCCTGACTTCTCAACATTAGATAAATATATCAGCATTGTGGAAATTCTATGACCACCCATGGCTTGATTAAGTTTATTGTGTAAAAAATCAAAATGAGGTTCATATTTCTGGCCATTTTCATAATGTGAAATCTACATTGCCTCTCCATTGTCTGAATACAAAATTTGCAATACAAATCAGTTCAATAAAAGAAGAGCACACGTCTAGAAAATCTATAATAATCACATTTGAGTGTGATCTCAGTAAATAAAACCAATATAAGGATATCAAATCCCATTTGTAGGATGTGTTAATGGAAGTCTCCGCCATTCAATGGGGTTTCTTGTGGTGCTCCTTTGTAGGATGTTTTGATGGAAGTCACTGCCAGTCGATGGAGTTTCTTGTGGTGTGCAAGTCGATGGGCTTTCTTGTGATGTGCAGAATCTAAACTGGATAGGCCCAAATGAAGGATATCAGTGTAGTCCATGAAAGTTTTTCTGAAAATCTCCTCCATTTCCTCAAAAAAATTTCCTCCTGCCTTCCTATACCTCTAATTACCACCTAAATGAAAATGATACCTCTAATTAATGCTTAAATTAAAATGCATGAGCATTGTCTTAAGTTTTAATTTAAGACAATAATAATTTTTTTCAATTTTATTTATAATAATTAAAATAATAAGTTAAATATTTAAGATGAAATTTTAATTTTGTTTTAAAAAATATCTTAAAATAGTCTTTTATATAATATTGACAATGCACTCCAGTCTCCACAAGTCCTTAAAAAGATGTAGGCAAAAAATGGTGATTTCTTGTTCTAAAAAATGAATTATGTTTCCCGGCTTCAATATAGTTGTTGAAATCTGGAGACACTTTTAATCAATACTCATGTTTAATGTTTCCCACCATGTGCCCTAGTCAGAAAATTACTTCTTCCAAAAAATCACACTTTCAACTGGTAAAAGCCACAAATAAACTCTAGCCAAATAACAGTTTGTCAGTAACCTCACATAAGATAAATCTCTTCTAAAAACATAATCCAGAATGAAAAAAATGAGCCAACATTAGGAAAGTGAAAAATCTTCATTTTAAATCAAACCCCAATCTCTGAAATTTCATGAAGGTAGCAAGCACAACAAAATATGGATGTAGGGTAGCAATATGTATCCATTCAAAGTAGTGAAAACCTATATCCATTCACTTAATAAATATTATTTGATGCAAAATAATTTTATTA
>MU227513.1:667626-690233 GCA_018584345.1 Thuja plicata | reverse complement strand
AACTCTCCTACCACTACTACCTAACCCAAGATCATCTCCATCTCCCCGCCCACCACCCCTACCAACAACCCTACCACCACCCCATTCACTGTCCCTACCACCACCCCATCCACCATACCCACCACCACCTCATCCACCACCCCTACCTCCATCCCTCCCTCCTCTTTGTCTATGTTGATGCCTCCTCATGATGGTACCCACAACATGACGAGAAACATCAGTCAGAGAAACAAATTGTGCCTACTGCCACCATGCATCAAATTGAGGGGTCATGCCTACACAAACAAAAATTCACTAACAATACTATATGGATGATAAACCATAAGTGACTAATTAAGAGAGTATCTACAACAAAGAGAGAATAACAGAGAATATAGCATCAAGCATGACAAACTAAAACTTCTACCTGCATCCACAGTGATTGATCGTCATGTCCAAGTAACGCAAAGCAAACCCATGAACTCAGTCCTCATAGCATCAAGAGGAACTACAGCACCCCAGAGAGTAACATCCCTTGACTATCTAGAAAAATAAGCATAATATTTTGTGATATCCTATCTCTCACCAAACTAGCATAACACCCTATCGGTGTTGTGAAAGTCAATCATGTGGATATGATCAGTAACACACCCAATCAGGGATCTCCTCTAATGACAAAAAGGAAGGTGGGATTCCTCTCCATCCCAAACAAGACAATCCATGTAAGGTCTCCAAATCAAATAGGGAATCATGTCCAACTATTGCCTCCAATATATCAAATGCCCCATATAGGACTGAACAATGGCTCCATCATACATGAAAATATAAGCTCTCCCTAGAGGAAGGAAGATCAAGAGCTTCTAACATTATGCAGACAATAATATGCTCCCACGCCCAGATCTAGAGTAGAGAGGCACTGCAACCAAGTGACTTACACCCTTGGTAAGCTACATAGAACATATGTAAATACATATGTGCGCGCATACATGGACCCAAAGCAAAAATAGTATGGTCTCTAACCATACTATGAATCACAACACCAAAACCAACTAAAAATCTATGATGGCGATGGTCGGGATAGAGGATCCCACATATCATACTACCAATCAAGGTAGTCAACCTATCCAACCCTATGTCAAACCTGGACCATGGGATATCATAAGGATCAGAATTACCTAACTGATCCTGGGGAAAACCAGACAACTCAGAAAGAGATGCAATACCAGAACCAAGAGAATAATCTACAAGAGCACCCTAAATAGGAATCTGTAGGATACAATACACATCCTCCAGAGTAATTGTGCACTCCCCAATCGGAAAATGAAATGTATAGGTATCAAAATGTCATCTCTCTAGAAAAGTAGAGATCATACCCCTATTGGTCATGATCTCGGGCATATATGAAATCCAGTTAAACCTAAATGCCTAAGAATATCCCTCTCATCCTCAAAAAGTTGGAACCAATATACTAGACCTGGTGGTCTTGACTCCTAGCACCACAGAATAGTCCTAGCAAACTACAAAGAACAAATAATAGTCACCCATCAGTGTCAGGACAAAGCAAGAATCAGACAAGTGAAAAACATCTAAGAAGGAAACTTAACAGAATGATTACGGTAAATAATCAGCAATTGTGGTAATTTTATAGAGGTCATGGCATGAAAATAGAAAATATGACACTCAATTGGAAATTTTTTTATTAAACATGTAAAATTAAGGAACACTTATCGATAGTGACAAGCAGATCGTAATTGTGGCACCTAATACGCAATTATGACAAAACCGCAGATGATTGTAGCACTTTTAAAAATAAAACCTAAAGACAATTGAACTAAAATGCAATAAATGCACATGGTATAATGTATGAACTTGATCTAACATGTGTACGACACCTAGAAGGCCCGCCATCGCTTGAAAACAACTCAAAAAGAAGATAAAACTGAAGCAAAACTCACCAGAAGATCAGGAGCTCCAAGTGTGAAAAGTGACAAATGAAAGGCCCTCCAAGCTATTTATAAGTGATCCAAGGAAACCCTAATTCCTGAAAGACCCCTATTTTATCATCCTGGGCCCTGGAAAGTTACACAGCTGATATCAGAAGCATATTTTAGTATTTTCACGAACGATCAGATACCCAAATAATCATTTTGCAGTATCAACAAATTAACGCTCCTGTCATGACTTTTCGCTAAAATTTGTTGAGGGGGCATAAATACACCTGCTATTGTCAAGGTAAGCTAGGGCAGAATCAAAATAGAAGATTCTTTGACACAATGTAACAAACCACAATGCATCAAAGAGGGGCAAATGTAGACACCCTAAAATTGATAGACTTACAACTTTACATTAAAAAAACTAATTTTCATCTATTAATTAAAGGTTTTTTAATCATTAATTAATCATCTATTTTCTCCTAAATCCATTCCCCAAATCATTTAATCATATCCCCAAAATTAATTAAATAATTAATTTTATTTAATTAACCTTAATTAATCTTCATTAATTAATTAAATTTAGTTTCCTAAAGTTTAAATTTAAAATATTTAAACTTATTAATTAATACTTCTAATTAAATTAATTTCATTAAATTAATTTAATTTCATTCAATAATTTAATTCTAAATCAAAAAGAATGCAATTATCTCACATGTTGAATACTTTAATTACAAAACTGAATTAAATATTCAATTAAATCATTTCCTTAAGTTCAAAAAAGAGAACTCTTGATGAGATCTCTAATTACATAAATTCCTCCACCTACATCTTCAGTTCAAAAAGGTAACTCCACCTACCTCTTCAGTTCAAAAAGGTAACTCCAAATTACCTCTTCTGTTCAAAAGGTAACTCATAATCAGTTGTTCAGTTAACTAAACTTTATCTCCTCTCTCCAAGTTGAAGAGGTAGAGTTTAGTGATGGCTTCTCTGGTTCCCTTTGATATCAACCGTTCATCCTCTGATCTCTGGGATTGATCTTAACCCTTCATATCATTTCTATATTCTATATAATCAACCCTTCATAACCATTTGAAGGATCCAAGATTTCAAGCTTTTGTGAGCCCTTACTCTGCAGGATTCTTGCTAGAAGCATTCAAAGCATTCTTGTGATCATAATCAATATCATTTCTCAACACTCCCAAGTCATATATGTTGTTGATACCAATAATAAGCACCATACACACCATCATTTGAGAAGGAGTAGAGAGAAGCAATAGAAGATTCGAGCTTTGTTGGTTTGAATTCATTTGTATTCCTCCTTAATTGCTTGTTATTTTATTGTTCATGGATTTTTTCTTGGTATTTTTTATTTCTTACCCCCATTGCAAATTGGTTCTACTAACCCCTCGTTAACTCAAGTTTGGAGCAGGATTGGATCTACACAGTTTCTTAATCAAATCTCCTTATGCATTCTTTACATTAAATGTTTGAATTTGATTGCATATTTTCTTCAAATCTCAAAACTTCATTACATTCCTCTTTCATTTCATTCCCTTGTGCATGATTATTACTAATTTGAGTATAACCTATAGCATTTCGGTTAGAATAAGTCATAGACTTTTGGGTTCCTTTGATATTGAGACCTCCTTCTTTCCTAGGAATCTTGATTAGACCAACATGCATATTAATGATAACAATCCTATCACAAAAAAAAAAAAAAATCTTCTCATGATGAAGATTAATCCTTAAGATTTCCTCCTGTACAAGTCCAAAAACTTTCCAATGACTTTGAATAGTTTTAACAATGGTTAAGTCAAGAAAACTCTAATCTCGAGGCTCTTCCGTTATAGAAGGCTTAAGGAAACTTATTTGTAATGATTAACATGGTGTTAATCTTTTAAATATAATTTCACATCTCATTGATACCAATATCAAGCCTATTAACGATTGTGCTCAATATTTAGGCTTTATTCTATCTACTACAAATGTTGAAACCTTCTTTCTTATTTCTAATTTTATTCCTAGTGTATCCACTTATGACCTATCATAACAACTTCAATTCAATCATGTACATGTGATTCTTTCTAATCATATTCCTCCTTCTATTCCTTCAAGTGTTCCATGTGTTTTATTACATTCATCCATGCCTACTAACCATAGTGTCCATTTTTCATATTCAACCATTCCTTCAATTTCCAACAATGCTCCTAATATTTCTCATGTTTCTCCACCTACCATTCTTTCTACTGGTTCTACCATTAATAGTTTTTCTCAAATTATTTCTTCTTTACAAAAAAAAAATTTCTTTCATGACTCAATCCAATTTCAACATTCCTACTGACATTTCTAGTCCTTTATCTTTGGATATTATTCGTGTTGTTATCCCACAATATATAGAGACTCCTCACCTTGAGACTTATAATGGTAAGGGTAGTTCTTTGAATCATGTGAAAAATTTTCAAACCTTGTGTAGTGATTTCTCTCATGATCATAGGTTTGTGCAAAAACTTTTTACTAGAACCTTCTAAGATAAGGTCTTGCAATGGTATTGTTCTTTTCCTCCTTATTCCATTGATTCCTTTCACAAGCTTGCTAATGCTTTCATTCAACAATTTCAAAACAACATTGGTCCTCAAATTTCTTTGAATAATTTAATGCATTATAAACAAGGTGTTAAAGAAATATTTAGTGACTTCATTGGTAGATTTAAGCATTTGCATGCTCATATTTCTTATCATGTGCTTGATATTGATGTGCAATGCATTTTTATTGCTAATTTACAAAAATACAATATAGATAAGATTCTTATTTCCAAATTCTCTTCTTTTCCTCAATTGTGTGCAGTGGTTCATCATTATCAACTTCAAGTGGGTCAATTTTAGAGCACCACTCCATTGGATCTTATTTTTGTTGATAAGAGTCATGCTACATCCAACAATTTCAAAAAAATTTAGAAACCAAAAAAAAAATCATCAAAATCAACAACTTGTCCAACACTGTTGACGAACAAGTGGTAGAAGCATCCAAAGGTGAGGCTCCTTTGTCATCTATTTTTAAACCTACACATAATTAAACTAATATTTTTGAATCTTTGCATAATTTGATGTTGAAGTTAATTAATTCTAATGTGTTAAAATTCCTCCTATCAAACCAATTGACACTTCCAAAACTTGGGCCAAAGCTTTCTGATGATACCATCATCAACCTAGTCATGATACTAAAAACAAATATCATATGAAAATTTTTATCCAAGACCTTATTGATTCTAAATTTATATCTATTGGAGGTGACAATGATCATGGAAACAAATCTGTAGCACCTCCCAACCAAAATTTTCAATTCTACACCAATCCTTTGCCATCTCATTCAACCAATACCACTACCCAGCCTTCTTCTTCTAATTGTATTGACTATGATGATAAAATTAAAGAACTTAATCATATTGTTAACCAAGTTGAGAAAGTAAAACCTAAATCTCCATCTAAGCCTTGCAATACCTTTGATCCTAATGAGATAATCAAAGCACCTAATGGTCGCCTCTACATTATTGCAAGGGTGTCGATCTTCCTTCTTGTGGTGTCCTTATTGATCCCACTTGCAATGTTTTTCTTTATCCTTCCCATGGCTCCATTTAATTTCCTCTCAAAGTTGGTGGTAAAATTGTAGATTTTACCTTCACTGTCATCCCAACTTCTGATCAATTTCAAGTCAAACTTGGTCTTCCTTGGCTTAACTCCATGAGATTTGTGGCCTCTCCTATTCATAAATGTCTTAAATTTCATCATAATGGAAAATTCAAGACTATTAACCATAGTCTTTATCAGCCTTCGGTGCCTTGAGACTCATTTTACCTTGATTTATTTTTGCCTTATATGTCTCAACCAGCCAAAACTCATATTGACAATCTCTTTCAATCATACTAAACCCATAAGGACCAAAATATTTTTGAGCTTAGAAAACCTAAGGATATTCCATCTCTTTTCCCGCGACATGGAATTCTTCCTACACCACCTATACCTCCTTTATATGCTTATGCTCTGCTTCCTATTGCTCATACACATTCTCCTCTAGTCATCTCTCAACCTATTATAGTTCCTTCTATTTTTCCTCCTAAACAAGAAACGGAATTGATGTTGATTGATCCTAACTTAAACCAAATATCTAGAAAAACCAAACGTATCCTTCATGCTCATAATCACCATTTTAAGGATCCTATTAGAACCCATCAATTTTTTTCTCAAAACATTGCTTCACCTCATACACCTACTCATGCTTTGCTTCCCTTTGACCAACCCATGCTTGAGCCAACAAAGGAAGCAAATTTAAACAAAATCAAAATGAACAAACATGCCAATTCTATTCGTATCTTAGCTTATATTACAATTAATTTGGATGAAGAGATACTCTTGATGATGTTTTTATTGATACTAGCAATTATATTCATGTGAGTGATTATAGTGACATGTATGGCACTATTGATCTTGATCATGATTTATTGGCTATGATTTCACAATATTTATCTATCACTCCTAGTGATAAACAAAGTAGCATATCTTTACAACATGGTCCTTGTTTTGAATTGGCTATTATTCCATATGTCATGCTTAATATTTCTCCACTTTTAATTTTCCCACCTTCCCTAAACATTATAGATCGAGATGGGGGAGAAGGTGATACGCTTTACTAGCTCCTCTTGTACGGTGGATTATGTGTGTTTTATTGTTGTAATGTGCTTCCCTTGTGATGTGTTTCATATTATATGTTTTTTTAGATTTATTTGAATAACCCTTGTCACTCCATTGGCACAAGGTGATAAAAGAATCATAATTTCATAAACATTCTTCTATTTGTATCTCTCTTCTTCTATATGTTGTTACATGTTTTCGATTGAGGTTAAAATAGTTTTTGAAGGGAACCGTAACCCTTTACATTAGAAGAAAAGATAGGTAAAAAAATAGCATATCAAAAAGGAACAACTAGGGGAAAATAAGGAGACATTAGAAACCTCCCCCCAGCACAACCAACCAAAAAAAAGCAAAAAAACAAACAAAAAACATTTGAAAATGAGAAACAGTACAACTAAGCCACTTTTTCCATAATCTTCATTGTGTCTACCATCAGCAAATCATATTGTTGGATGGCATCCTTGAGATCCTTGATTTCCTTAGTGTTGATAGCTTTTTGATTTTTAGCACTTTCCCTAGTGCGAGAGCCTGGGCTTACAGAGCTGGGTTCTATAGCAACATCATCATCCATGATAATGGGAGTAGGGTTCCCTTCCAGCATAGAGAGAAGAGCCCTCAAGTTACTTTTAGTCACCTTCATTCCCTCAAATTTATTCTTCATAATTTTATTGAGGGTATCTTCGATGCTTTAGATACAATTGGAGGTAGTCTGCAAGCGTAAATTGATCACTACATTTATCCTTAGTTCAAACTTCTCCATCAGCCTTTTATCACCATCTTCTACCTAGGTCTTAGCTTCATTCCTACCAGTATGCATGGGCTTGGAGAGCAGCAGTGAAATTTTGTTCACTTTGTCCTCGAGCTTGGAGTATTTTGTACTGATATCTTTGATTTATTCAAACAACCAATAATTCATCTGTATATCCATCTCAGCATGCTCTTTGACCACCTGCATAAACCTTATTTTCTCTTGGCTCTTTTCAGTTGCATTCTCCTAGCTACCCCTAGAATCCACCTTACCTTTGAGCTTCTTTCCATCACCCTCTTCCTTATTATCTTTGGTCTTCTTAGAGATAGCCCTAGAGTTTGTGCCCTCCTTAGACGATGTATTTTCATAGTTCACCAGAACATGGGAATTCTGGGGAATGATAGGAATCTCAGTGTAAGCCTTAGGAATTGGGATCTCTTTTTCAACCTTCTCAGGGGAGATAGCCCTCACTTAATTATTTACTTTTTTGCTAGTTTCATCAAGGTCATAGTTTTCCTCAGGGCATTCAGTATCCATATCTTCAGAATTGGCGTTGTTATCTTTGTCACTTCCCATTTCTAGAGAGGATTCACTGACATTATCTTGAGGGTCCTGATCCTCATCATCATGATAGTCACTGATGTTTTTATCCTCATCATGGACATCCATTTCATCTTCAGTTTCCATGCCAACCTCTTCAGAGAGGAATTTATCTGCTTCACCCATGTCAATATTTTTAGCTTCCTCCTTAACTTCAATATCATCATCAGTGTCCATACTAGTCTCCTCCGTGAGGATTTTGGCCACTTTAGTCAAGTCTTCAGTGGATTTTCCCTTCTTTTTCTTTTTAAGAGTGTTACTGTCATTTGTTATGGGTCTTTTATCCTTCTCCTTATTCTTACCAGAGATCAGGGTACAGTTCTGGAGTTTAAATTTAGCATACTCATAGATGAGAAGAATAAGCCCATCATGAATAATGGGCTTCTCAGAACTTTTATTGCTTTCCATAATGTTATTACCAAGATACTGGAGAAGGAGATAGGGGAAATAAATTTTCCTCTTATAGAGAAAACGATTCACAAGCATAAATGGAAGTTATAAACCCTATTATAATGACCCTCAAGTGTAAAATTCTACATAAGGGCTTTGAAAAGTTTATCCCAGAGACACTTCATATGACTACAAAGAACAAAATCCCCAGATTGTTTCATGAGGATGGCTCTTTCACCAAGAGTCTTAGGGTACATTCTAGTCACATTTTGGGCCATAACCCTACCTCTATAGTACTTCAAACTAGACATATGTAAGCCTATAATCTCATAAATAAGCTTCTCAGTAACACAGAAAGACTTACCACAAAGGGTAAAATTACCATTATCCCAACTATCAGCAAACTCTTTAGAGATTTCTTTATCATATCCATGTAATCTCTCCATGTAAGCAGTGACCCCACCCTCCTTGAGCTTTTCCCAGACTTTACCCTCTTTCTTCCACTTACAAACTATTGGCTCTTCCCATTTTAGTTTACCACCCATTTTAACATAAAACCAGACTCTGGACTTTATCACAGGAGAATTACTAAAAATGCAAAAAGAAATGGAGAGAAACAGAATTATGAAACAATCATTACTTTAAAGGAATTGACAGCCCAATTCCCATATTTGTATTTATTACTATACTGTCCTTGGACCATGTGAGGTTCTTGCATAAGGAAATTACACAAATTATCCTTTCTTATCATCATAATTAGTAATTGATCTAGGATTTTGGTGGATTTGGTCATACCTTATGAGACTAAGGACTTCATTATTCAATCCATGATTTCCTTTCTAGAATCTAACATCATCACTATAAGCTCCCACATTCGCCAGGCTGTCATCCACAGTGTTCAATTCTCTGAACGCATGGGTGACATGTGTATCCTCAAATTCTGATAAGAGAATTTTAATCTGGGTTATGATGTGACTCGTGTTCCATGATGATTTATGATTACCATTTATGCAGTTGATGGTATTCATGGAATCACCTTCCAGCCACAACTTAGAGCAATTCTAACTTTTAGAAAGCTTGCAAGTGTAAAGGGAAGCCATAGCCTCAGCAACATGGCTAGTTTGGGAGCCAATAGGTATAGCAGTAGCAGCCATACAATAACCTTGAGAATTTCTAACAATTCTCCCACATATAGCAATGCCAGGGTTACCTTTTGTCGAGCCATCAAAATTAACTTTATGCAAGCCAGGAGGAGGAGAGTTCCAAACAGCTCCTTTATGATTACTGGAAATAAACTTAGCAATAGAAGAAAAGTTCCAGTGATTAATGACGTCCTTTTTAGAAATTCCTTCCATAAGTTTAGGCCTTATTTCACAAGCCAATTTGATGTTTTTAGAAACACTTCTTATAGCTTTAGAGCCAATCAGCAAAGGTGTAGAATTATTATTTCTGAAGATCATGTTGTTTCTTTCTTTCCAAATCCTCCAAATAACATGGGGGCAGTGTAACTCCAAATCATTTTCCCCTATTTATGAGAAAAGGGAGGGCTCCATTGGGTTAAAAACTCCTTAATAGTGTTAGGGAACACCCAATTGATATTCCAGTGTTGCATCACAACCCTCCATACCTCCCTAGTAAAATGACAGTGAAGGAGCAGGTGGGAAGAAGACTCAACATCTTGTATGCATAGATAACATCTATTAGGAAGCATCCAGCCTCTTTTAGCAAGATTCTCAGTAGTAAAAACTTTGTCCTGGGTAAACAACCAGAAAAAAAAAGTTGATTTTTGGGATAAGGGAAATAGACCAAACCATATCCCAATAGGGCTCTACATCATAAGAAGAAGAAAGGGAGTACGCTAAAGCCACCATGAAGATACTACTAGGATTAGGGGGCCAAATGAGTTTCTCATTACAGTTTTCTTTGATCACCCAGGGGGTCAGGTCAAGATTAACAACTTTCAGCAAGGGATCCATGTCACTAAGATTAATCCAATTATTATCTCCCCAATAATCCATGACTTTGCTCCCAATTCTTCTAGATCAAATGTCAGAAAGGTGGGAAACTTTAGGATACTGAATGAGGGGTTTGTCTCTAAACCAAGGATCTTCCCAAAAATTTATTTTCATGTCATTACCAACTCTCCACCGAGCCCCTTTAGCAGTAAGAGATTTAACTTTAAAAATACTATTCCATATAGCAGACCCATGCACAATGAGGGGGGAGGAGAGGAAAGCCTCAATATAAGGGGTAGTATAAAGGTATTTGGATTTAAGAATTTTATTCCAAACTTTTTCCTCCTCAAAATTTCTCCATATTTTCTTAGCTAGCAGGGCTAGATTGATATCCTTAATTTTTATGATGCCTAGACCACCATATTTAATAGGTTTGCACACATTCTCCCAAGACACAAGATGAATCCTATTTTTCTCCTTCGTGCCCGACCACAAGAACCTTTTCTACAATCTCTCAATAGTTTTAGCAATCTTGGAGGGAATTCTGAAGAAGCTCAAAGCATAAACTAGAAGATTCTGGAGAGAGGTCTTGAGCAGAAGAATCTTCCCAGCATTGTTGAGAAGGGTCCCTTTTTGAAGGCATATATGTTGTTACATTTTATGTTGTGCATGTGCCAGTATTCATAAATGTGTCTTTGTGTTTTTTGATTGGGATGATGCAAAATCATAGTTACCTATTTTTTTTGGTCTAGATGTAATGTCATCCCAAAAAGACTCTTCTTCATAACTCTTACATGATTTTTTTTCCATTGTGCTTGTATTTCTACTAATTTTGGGGGAAGATGATAGTTCATTTTGATATAATTCTTGTATATATGAGCTATTATATGACCTACTGACCCTAGAGTTGTTATATCCCTTTCGTTCTCTCTTTTTTCATGTTCTCATTTCTCTTGATTTTTCCTTCCTTGGGGCATCTCATAGTGTAAATTTACGCTCCATTAAATCCATTTCTCCTATTAAGGCATTTGCAATAATTTTAATTTGGGGCCATACACTCTGCTCTATGTTTCACATTTTTCACACACACACACACATAATATCTCTTTTGTGGATGACTAAGGAGACAATGTTTTCCTTGTGTTTATCCTCCTTCTTGATCCCTAAGGATACAACTTTCCTTAGGCCTGATCACTTTTTCATTGATCCTTAAGGATGCAATGCTTTCCTTAGGCCTGATCTCTTTTCTTTGATCCATGAGGATACAATGCTTTCCTTAGGCCTAATCATTTTTTTGTTGTATCTCTTGATGGATACAATGCTTTCATTAAGGCCTAATCCTTGTTGATGGGTTGAATAGAATAACACACTTTAATAGACCATTTAATTTCATCTTTTGGAAGTGATTTCTTTTGTATGGTTCGCAATAAGATAGACTCTTATTGTGCTAGTAATCAAACCCTTCTCTCTCTTTTGAGTGATGTCTCTCTTATCTTGGTTTTGGATTTGAGGAGGACTTAATTCACTTGGGAGATTGATGTTTCTTTGTCTCCTTGACCTTGATGAGTTCATCCTTTGAATTTGATCTACTTTACCATGCGAATGATTTTTTCCCATACTCTCGCTAAAGTGAGGGCTTAATGTATCATCCTAAGAAGTTATCACCCATAATTGGATGTCTTTTAGGACCTATTAAACCTTATTTTGGTGATATAATGTTTGAATGTCTTTATGCTTGATTCTCGCATCTATCATTTTATTCCTTTGTAACTTATCAAACCCCCATATACCTAGGAAAGCTCCAAGAAAAGAAATTCATGTTCAAGATTGTCTAGATCGGCATTTTCATGGAAAAGTTTGTCCAGATCAACCTTGTCCTAGAGCATTGTGCTTGATTTTTCTCTAGGCCCAATGCAGGGTTTTTTCTCCTAGATCTTTAATTGTGGTCAACCTATGCAATATTTAATCCCAAAATGAGTATAAAAGGACATCAGGGCCTCTCATTTTGACATACCTACACAATAGACATACATAATTGAAAGTTATTGGTGATTTCAAAAGAAACTAAAATCAAGCTTATTGAGGATTTGGATTCAATATTTGAAGGAAAGCATCACATTCAAGATCTCCAAGTCTCCATTTCTTCAAGATCCATTCAAGAAAAGGAAATCTTCTCTAATTAATGCAAGTTTCCTTCTCATTATGGAAAAGTAGAGAAATTTACAAGAAAGCAAGAAGATTCGTAAATATATTATTCTTATCTCTCCTTATCTATTGAGGTTATCAAGCATACATTCATTCAAGATATAGGATTGGAAAGTGTAGATCCATACATTTGTGAAGGCATCCTTGATTCTACATCTCAAGAATACACATACAAGAATATTCATGGGTTTGATGGATCTTAATATTTATCCATGAGGGGTTTACATACAAGGTGAATACTGAAATTTATCTTGTGTACATTTAATTTCCTTTATGTAATATTTATTTCATTTCAAGGTTGATTCTTATATAGGTTTTTGACCAAGGGAAACCCATTTCCACATCATTTTCCCCTTTTTCTATGTGTGTAGGAGCAGGTAATGAAGTTTTGGATCTGGATTTGGCAATATCAGTCACAGTCATAAGCACCCTAAAAATTTCATCATATTTGGATTTGAAGGGACAAGGTTAGGATAACCACCCTCATCTTGGAATAGGTCATCCAGGTCAGCCTTGTCCTCTAGGACTGAGATTTTCATAGAAAGTGGTTACATGCATCAAAATCCCAGATCTGGAGTTTATTCTGACACCTTTGTGACAGTCAAAATTAGATCTCAAGGTCCCTTTGCCTCTTCTTTCTTCAAGGTGAATCCATTCTTACTATTTCTTCCCTTTCACTTACTTTTACACATTAGATCTAATATTATATGCTATTCATTTATCATTTTGTTTATCAATCTTGTCAATTTTACATATCATATCATCTTTATTTATTAAAGGAAAGAAACCCCAATACCCCACTCTCACTTAGATCTTTTATTAGCACCCCTTGATCCAGTTTGGGTTGTGCTAATCTGATTATTTTGAGGGTGAGCCTTTGGGGAGAACACTTCCCTTAATGAACAATATAATTTGGTGAGTGATCTACATTCCTAGTGTTGCTCACCATTTTTTGTTGTACAACTTGCAATTAAAAATTATTTAAATTCTCTCCATATTGCACAACAATAATGATATTTAATGAAGTAGCAGGATGACTGGTATGGCTTAATGATTGATGATATTTTAACAATGATTACAATAAAATAAACAATCATGAAGAAAAAGGGTAAATAAATACTTGAGCAGAAGTTCATATAATCATAAATAATTAAATAAACATTATCTAATTTATCAATTAATAAAATTATAAAAAATAAGGTATGGGACATATGTGTTCATCTGAAATTCAACTCATCAATATATATTCAAACTATCTTAAACATCCTCAATTATTCCTCTATATTTTTTCAATCTACTAAGTCATTCTCCTTGCTGATAGGACATTTGTATATTAAGTTTGAAGGTGGTTGAATTCCTTAGAAGGATGTAAAAAATTTATAAGACTGATTTTACTTTATTTTTATCAATCCTCTTATTGATCAAGGGACTTTGTTCAAGGCTTGGATAGTTTTTATGGTTAATGGTTATAACCTCTAAATATGCATGATTATATTTTCTTGATGTTTTTACCATAATAGTCTCTTCAATAGTAAAAATCATGACCTTTATGCACTACCAACATTTGTGGACAGTGCCTAAATAGTTATATCACCATTTTCTATGCATTGAACTACCTCATAACTCCTAGAATGAAGTATTGTATTATCATTGCACTCTACTTCTATGCATGCTCTAGAATTTATGATTTTTCTCTATAATATTTATCATCTTTGACTGTCCTATCTATATCATGCACCATAAGGATCTTTCAAATATTTAATGTCATCATGTCTTTCTTGTGTGTTAGTATAAGTGTAAGAATTAGATAAAAATCAACGTGCATCAATAATAGGTCAACCACAAACCCTAGAAAATATATTAGATCCTAGTCTCAACAGCAAAGTACATATAAAATTTATGCATGAAATGAATGAATAAATAATCAAATATACCTTTATACAAATACCTTGATTACCTCCATTACTCTTCTCAACTTTTGTGAAGTATGATAATGTTGCTCTTAGTATTGTATTGTATTGTAGCACTATTTTGACAAAATGATCACACAAATGCTCAAAGATTGTGGTTATAGAATGATGATGAATGATTTATAAGATTTCTAGAATGATAATGATAATGTTGAATAATAGATAATTAGCTAGATTTTGGTTTGATGAAATATGATTGGTTTTATAGATGTTCATATATCCATCGACAGTGGAGATTTGATAGGAAAGATTGAAGATCAATTGATGAGATTCAATTAGATGAGCTATAATTAGGAAATAACTAATTGCATGATGTAGTTAGACATAATTGATTTATCAGTTGAACTTGGAGTGAGTAGTAGTTGAGAGGTGAAGTGGAGATATAATTAGCATGAAATAATTAATTTTTTTAATTGAGTGCATGAGAGGACAAAAAAATAAAATAAAGATTGTATTCATTTTTAGAAGAAATATATTTAGAAAAAAATTTAAGTTAAACAAATTATTTAATTATAAAAGACAAGACGAAAAAAAATTAAATAATTAAAAAAAAAAAAATTATGCGCATTAAAAAGAAATACAAAAAGAACTAAATAAATTTATTATTTAACTCATGTGAATGTGAGAAATAAATAAAATAATAATTTTATTTATTATTAGAAGAAATGTATTTAATAAATGAATAATTAAATAAATAAAAATAATGTATTTCCTACTAATGGGAATCCTAGGGTTGATCCTACTCCTTGGCGTAGGACTAAAGTACAATGGACGAAGTGGGAAGTAGGATGGGTCAAGATCAATTATGATGGGGCTTCAAAAGGGAATAGAGATTCATCATGGGCAGAATGTGTTGCAAGATATTCAAACCATAACATCTTGGTAATCAATTTTAAGAAGCTTGAGAATGGAACCAATAATGAGGCAGAGGTACAAGATGCATTACTCATCGTTGACTTGGCTAGGCATATTAATGTTGATCAACTTAATTTGGAAGGGGATTATTAAATTATCTTTAATGTCATTGCAAACAAGCGAGAACTTGTGTGGAAGATTGATAAATTCATTACCATTATTCAAAAAAAAATAACAAGGTTTAGTAATTTCAAAATTTCCCACATATTCAAGGAACGATATGTTTTAGTCGATTCACTATCTAAACTAGCACTGAGTTTAGAGAGATAAGTTGGAGGAAAGATATCCAAGGTGGTGGATGACATATATTTATGAAGTAAAGATGAACTGGATCATTTGTGTAATATATTTACAAAGCTATTTATTTCACATGCAATCCAATGAAGTTAGTTTATGTGAATATATGATTCAAGATGAATTTGATATCTTTGTGGTGGAAAGAGGACAAAGAATGATAGAGAAGGAATGGAGGTGAATTTAGTTTGAAGGCGACCAAATAACAAATGCCTTTTTGGGGTAAAATTTCATAGGAATGTTTGAATTTTTTTTGACTAATTATCATTTCTTCTTTCTGCTAGTTCATCGATTGCTAGGTGATGACTATGTGTTTTCCAAGCACAAATACAAAACAAATATGGATATATATTATGTGTTATGTGTATGGGATTTAGAATTGGAATCAAATGAAGAGATGCAAAGGGTGGTGGAGAGGTGTGTGAGGCCAAACTGGAGGTTGGGATTAGAGGCCATTTTGGCTCTCATAGTACTAAGGCATGACTTTGTGGCTACAATTGGTGAATGGGTTACAATTATTGGGTACCCACCACATGTAAACCCCTTCCTTCTATGGTGCACTTTGGAAGATAGAAACATGATGAATGAGAATCCAAGAAGATGTGGGGATTCACTCAAGACTATGTGCATGATTGGGAGGTGAGACTGACGTCTAGTGTTCCAAAGGAGTGGATGGAGAAGTGTGAGCTCAAACTCTTATTGGCTGACTACTGGAGAGGTGAAGTTTAGGGTGCTTATAGGAGGGTTGTGTTGTCAAAGGTTGTGGTTGTGGAGATTCTATAAATGGGCGTGCTTGGCGGGATCATGGAAGGGTTTCTCCTAGGAGGGGTCATGTTGTTCTTGATCGAGAAAGGATTGCTTGCCAAACTACCAAAGTCTGATGTTACCCTACTTTTGTTTTGTCATAGAATTTTGGTTACTATGTTTGATACTATTTTTTAATTCTTTCCTTTAATGGATGAAACTCTATAATATTGTGTATCCATCATTTTGGATGGTTTTGGTAGTCCAGTACATTTTTGCGGGTGTTGAGGTGATCGAAGTGATGATCATGTCTATAGGAGATGGTAGCTGACAGGGTTTGTGAAGGTTTTGTGTAGATGATATTTGCACTTTGAAAGAAAAATTTATCTCCATATTTGTAACAACTTTATATTCATAATAATAAAATAATACTTCTATCGGCCAAAATAAAATAATTTATTTAATTATAGAAGAAAATATTAGCTAACCAAATAATTATTTAATTATTAGAATTTAGAAGGAAAAAATAATTAAGTAATTAAAATTATTTAACTAAAAAGGAGAGAGGGAAAATAATAAAATAATAAAGATTATTTGATTATTGCGCAAGAATAAATTGATTAAATAATTGTTTAATTGTAAATGTGATGAATAAATTTTGAAATTTGGATTTGAATTAAAATGATGATGTTAGCTTAATTAAATAATAAAATTATCCAATAATCTTAGAGAAATAATTAGTAAAAATGTTCTCAAAGGTGGTAGACAATTTAGTTGTTATAAATATATAAAGAAAAATGTCACCATGAATGACCCAATAGACCTATGGAATTCATAATTCAACAACAACTCATTTAAAATGTTGGATTGAATATTTGATTATTGTTTGCATGTGAATGTGAGAAATTGTTAGTAACATCATTGCAAAACAAATACAAAGACTAGCATATATGTTTTATGAGACTTATTATCTTTCTTTTCTGAATAGGGGAAAATTTGGAAGAAGATAAAATGATATATTTATACATTAGGATGTGAAGTTTTTTTTGTTTTTCATTTTTAGATTAATGTTCAACTTTATGAGTTTTGTCGTTAAATCCATCAATAGGGATAGAAGGATAAAAGCAATCATGTACTAACAATTCTTGTAGCAAGACTCTAGATGAGAGACATTAATTAAGTATTGTAGAAAAGTATCATATTGCTCACAAACCAACTTTATATTTGACAGTGAACAAATCAACCTAAAATCTATATTGCAAATCACATAATATAATAGAAATTCTACTATCAAACTACCAATTGTACATGATACTAATAGTCAATTTTAAAAATAATAAATTAAATAGAGAAACATATTTACAAATAAACTACAAACTAGACTAGATCATAGTTGTTAGATGGGTTTTGGTATTGTGAAAGGTAATGTATAGAGAAATTGTTTAAGAACAACCATATTTCATAGTGATGTGTCATTAGACCACAACTACAATTTATTTAAAATACACATTTTCTCTTTTTCAAAAAATTTTATAATAATATAGATTTCTTAAATTAAAGAAATTTAAATATTTATAACCAATTAATTAATTAATAATATACAATATTTATGATGCAACACCATTGTTAAATAAATTAACATGTTTTCAAAATGTTACAAACTCCTCATTTCCATTCATACAAATGGAAACTACAAATATTTATTAATACACATGATTGGATCTCCCTTGATAAATTTAAAAAAAAAAAAACAAGATTTAACTTTCGTGAATATGAAAAATACAATTGTTTAATATTAACTATATAAAAGATTGATAAGGCCATCACTATATTGTTTAATACTAACTATATGAAAGATTAATAAGGTCATCAATATATTAGTGGTAGAATCTCCTTTAATTAAAAACACAAAAAAAATATTTGAACAATAAGCATGCACTCTACTATCAAGTGATTACATTATTGAACCATAACCATTTGCTTAGGAAAGGAAAAGGAAAGGTCCTTTTATAGTCCACTATACCAGCCATATTTGTTTTGGGTCAACATATGGTGACAGCAATATGAGACTACCCTGTACTCCTTGCACGAGGCATCCATTATGCTACAAACGAGGCATACATACCCTACCCCCCAGTTGGATTTGAACTTGTGACCTCCCTTTCAAGAGTACAAGTTCTTCACCACTAGGCCAACTCAGGCATACATTAGTAACTCAATTTTTAGATCAAACATTTCCATTGTCATTTAAACAAAAAGATACACACAATGAGAAAGAGTACTCACATGTAATAAAACAAGTTTATAAGCCCCCACCTTAAGATAAACTAATCAAATAAACCATGTACAAAATATGAAATCATCCTTACCTTAATTAGATATTTATTATTATATTAATAAGATTAAGATAAACCAATCAAAATAAACCATCTACAGATTATGAAAAAAACCTTAACTTAGTTTTTTTTAATATAGATAAAATTATATATTTTGATGATAGAGATCAAAATGATTATCATCAAACAAATTTGTACAATTATGTGTGTAACTATGATATGGAATCTTTTCAAATAGCTGTAAATCTATATTTTTAATATAGCTAAAAAGCTTTCTGATCTTTTATGTATTAAAAAATTAATCAACTATTTTTGAATGATGGAGAACTAATAAGATCTAGATTTTACATTTATTTTTTCATTCAATTTAAATTTTTTTATGAAGATAAGAATTATATTTAGTTCATTTGTTACATTTATCAAGTTTGAGAAAATATCTGAATAAATTGTAATTTTTTTTTTTGAAATATTGTCAAGATATTTTAGTTTTTGTATTTTATAGAATGATATGATACTTTTTAAATTATTCGTGATTATCATGTTTAAGAGAAATGCATAATAAAAGAGATAAAATCATATGAACAATATTGTTTTTTACATAAAATTGATAATTCTTGTATTCAAGATCTTCTTTAGAGTAGGTTGGGTGAATTTGTGATCATTCAATCTTATGTACATGTCTTAAATGTGTTTGGAATGAAATATATTAAACTAACAATGTTCTAGGCCTATGTTTCCTTAAAATATATGATATAATTATAAACATTTAATATAGTATTTCCTTTCTATTTCAGTATGTTAGGAATGTGTGGGAGTATTTAATAAAGCATCTTTCTATTATCATTTCTTCATATATGTAAGAGATTAAATTTTTTTAATCAATCAATGTTTTCATTCAATCGTGTGACATAATGAGAAAAATATAAGTAAAATGTTGGTTTTTTTCAATCCCAAAAATGTTTTCCTACACACTTGTGTTGTGGTATGATTTTGTTTACTTCTATGTCTTTCTTCTTTCTATAACTGTAAAGATCTAAAATTTGCACAATATTATCCTCTAAGATTAACTTAAATAAATATTTCCACATACCTTGTTTCCTTTTAGTTGGTATCAGAGCCTAATCAGCTTAGATTCTAGGTGTTGTATTGAAAATTTTTATTACTAATCTTCATTTAAGTTGGAGCTTGTACATAAGGGTTTGATCTTATGGAGGAAGATATGACAAGCACATTTACAATAAAAATAGAGAATTTCATAGTCACAAAACTTGCGCTTTGGAAGCTCAATATGGATGATATGCTTGTGGATAAAGATATATAGATTACAGTATCTAGATCTAAGCCAACTATAATGTCACAAGAAGATTGGGAGAAAATGGACATAAAATCTGAGTCTCATTAGATTTTATTGGTAATTTAATATTGTTGAATATACATAAAGAGGGAATCACAACACTTATTTGGAAGAAAACTGTTGGAATAATGGAAGGGTGTGTACTGAGAGGGGAAGGGTGAATCAGTACCCTTAAAAACTTTTACCAATTTAAACCTTAATAATATTTACTTGCATGACCAATCATTGTATCTTTTCTACTTCATGCATGTAATATCATAACATAAATGTAAGTGCATGTAAACAAACATAAAAACATTCATTAAACTCATTTACACATGACACAAGAATTGATAACGCAGAAAACCCTTGTTAGAAGGTAAAAATTACGGTGGAGATGAAACCCACAAAGCTTCACTATCTGTAGAATGGAAGGTGTCGGTTAAGGCTACAAGTTGTGATCACTTCTAATGATCTTATCCTGTTAGGAGTAACATGTTAGACTTGTTAAGTCTACTCGATTAAGAGATTTTAACAACATAATGTATGTGTGCACTCAGTTAAGAGATTTATAATAAGACTGTTAAGTCCGCCTTCTTGAAGGATTTCTTCTATTTGCTACGATTATTAGAGAGTAGAAAAAAATACTTATGACCTAATAGCTTGCAATCTTGAATTTTTTATTATAGATCCATTAAGTTCACAAAATATGTGTATCACCTATTAAGATGGATAATACCTCTGTTACTGCTCGGTAGCCTTGTATGTAGTTCTTCATAAACTGAATTCTTCTTTATCTATCCTTGTGCATGAAAACCTCTATCTGATCCTTAGATGTCCTCTACGGCTATAATCATCATCTTATTGATTGATTACTACATCTATTTATACAAGATTATGACCTTATTAGGTTTCACACTTTTCTTGATAACTCTAATGATCAAAGGTTTACAACTTGACCTTGATCTCCTAGTTTGCATGAATATAATTAGCTAAACTAATTAAATCCACAATTTTCACTGTTCTTGATCCACAAAAAATGGTTTGCCAGCTAAGCATAAAGCTATTTTAAAGACTAAATTGCTTTAGTTGACGTGTAGATAAGATCCACTTTCTCGAGAATAAAATTGTCTCTCGGTAGACTGGTGCTTGGTATACTCTATAGACTATGCTCATTGATGTCTCTATAAGACTGTTCTTGGTGATGTATATGTAATCCTTCTGCTTGTTTTACTCTATAGACATTTTGTGCTTGGTTTACTCTATGATCTATTGTGCTCAGTTTACACTATGAACTATCTTCCTCGGGTTACACTGTAAACTGTATGTTGGTGTACACTGTGACCAATGGTCCAAACCCATTTCCCTGTATACTAATGACAACTTTTGATCCTTTATGGATTACCAATCTCCCCCTTTGGTATTAGTATCAAAAATTGATATGTACAGTGTATACAACAAGTATAATTACCTTTTCAATGACTCCCCCTATGTGCATGCCTTGGTACAATGTATGTACATGTTTTCCTTGGTACATTTTCCCCTTTTGGTACATTTTCCCCCTTTGGTACATACAATTTCCCCATTTTTTTAAATTAATGAGAAAGATGTAGTACTTGTATGCCTCTTCTTCGTGCTTCATGGTTCCCAAGCTTTCCAAAGGTAAGGGTTAGTAGAAAAGGTTTTACAAATGATATAAATCCAATACACAAATACTACTAAAATGAATAACTTGAAGCATAACCAATAAAATGTACAAGAAAAGAAAGGAAAACAAATGAATGCAAACCCTGAAGTGCTTGAAGCTTCTATTGTTTCTCTCTACTCCTTTTGAAACGTTGTTCTTGATGCTCAGTATTGGGGTGGGCAGCGTCTATGACTTGAGAAGTATCGAGAATTTGCTAATTGAAATGAGTGTGTGATCGCAAGATGGCTTGAATGCTAAAACCAAACTAACATAGTAATGGCACACAAGAGCTTGAAATCATGGATCCTTCAAATAGTTATGAAGGGTTTGTTGGAGCTCTCAATTTTTGGCAAAATTTAGAGTCCTATAAAGTGATAAAACTCTAAAAAATGGAATCCTAAAATCTATGCCCAATAATTAATGATGAAGTACATTAAATGGGATACAACAACATATTGCTTTTCAATTAAAATTTGAGGGATTATGGAAGGAAGCTCTATGAGAGAAACAATCAAAATTCTACAAGCGAAGGTTTCAGAGATGCTGGAATTTAGACCTGCTGCAAAGATGATGTCGACAGAGGATGAAGATGGTCGAATTTTAAAAATAAAAAAAAGACCCAGTTCGGGAAATTAAATTTCCTATCTCCAAAAAAAATCTTAGAATTTTTTAATATGTTTTGGATTTTCGACCAAAGCCAAATCTGAAAGTAGGTAGTTTTTTTTTAGTTAGTTTATTATTTTTTCAAAATAATTTGTAATAAGAGTTGTGTCTTTTCACCCTAAAGAGGTGTGAAAGCCACTCAAACTCATATATATACATAATGTAAAAT
>MU227513.1:654130-665877 GCA_018584345.1 Thuja plicata | reverse complement strand
CTACTATGCACATGTTTTGGATTTTTCTTATGCAATAAATGAATGCAATCTACCATGCACAAAAATTTTGAGTAATGCATGTGTTAGTTAGAAGGAAGTTAGTTTGGAATGTGATCTCTAGGATTGATTGATAGATAAGGAATGATAGAAAGGAAATTTTTTGCTTTTTTGATAGATATGATTTGATAGAAAGGATGAGTGTCCCGAGTCGCTGCCCCTATTTCCAATATTTGTCATCATTGCATATTTTTTTTTTACTTTTCCAAAATTCTGAAGAGTGTCGAATGATCCAGATCACACACCACCTGGATACTGCCATGACCTCTTGATAGAAAAAGGAGTAGAGATATTGAATAGAAAGAGAACCTAGTGCACCCAAATATTGACCATCTAGGTTCAACTATGTTCCTTGTTTGAAAAGAAAGAGAGCCAAAAGGACCCAGATATTGACAATCTGGATACTGCTTGTCCTCTAAATTAATCTAAAACAAAGAAACCAAGATAGAACTCATATGTACCCAGAGTCCATCTGGATAACACTGTGAGCTCTTGATTTCCAAAAGGGAAAGCCAAGAAAATAAGATAGAACTCCTACGCCCCTAGAGTCCATCTGGATAGCATCGTGAGCTCTTGTTTGCAACATAAAAAGGGAAAGACCATAGAAACCAAGATAGAACTCCAACGCACTCAAAGTCCATCTGAATAGTGTTGCAAGCTCTTGATTCTATAAACCAAACAAGCAAAATAAAAGAGAAGGAATGTCTAATTCTTTCCTAGGGTTAAGCTCAGATCATGGAACTGTGTGGCTACCATATAAGTGACAGCACCTACCACATTTATCCTAAATCATCATGGCCTTGAAATTGAAGTAAACATTCAACACATAGCAATCAAATAAAATAAGTCATGATCTATCATAGCTACTCTCCTCACATGGTGGACCTTGGAGTAGCGTAAGAACATAACTCTGAAATATAGACTAACATCTGACCGACTGACTGACCTAGTCAAAAAATTTTGAATGGTTCCTCGATGTAGTTGGATTCTTTTGATAGGCTTGATTGCCTTGATTGCTTGAGTGTGTCTGGTTTCAGTAATAGATTACTCATATAAGACTGACCTGTCTGGTTTGAGCGTATCCATCACTGTGTAAGATGATTGATATGATTGATTGATTGACTGATTGTGATTGTGTTGGAAGCTGATCAAATTGTGTCAGATGGGCCCCATGTTGGTTTGCAAAGCTCATGATTGTGACAATTGATAGCTTGGCTTGGTCGCTAGTTGCTTGCTGATTGATTTGATAGATTGATAAAGTTGTGTTAGATGAGCCCAATGCTGATTTGCAAAGCTCATGATTGTGACATTTGATTGACTAGGTGTGATCTCCCTTTTCTCTCTTGATAACCGAGTTGGATTTATTGCTTGGGATTTTTCAATTTTTTTAATGTTTTTGATGAAGATTGATTTTCTCAAAACATTTTTTATCTTTTTTGGATTATTTGATGAGTTTTCTAATTTTTTTGGATTTTTTCAGGACATTTAGAATTGCCCCCTAGTCTGGTGGACCAGTACTAACCATGGATAAGTGTTGGTTCTCAAAGGGGAATGTGCTTCTAGATATAGCTTGGTTAGTCATTCTTTCATTTGAAATCTGCTCAAGCTTTTGGAGTTCATTGATGGTGAAGCTGGATTTGAACACTTAGCGCCTGTTTGCCAGGTTTTCACCAAGGTACCTATTCAATAGTGCCTATTTTCCAGGTTTTCACTGAGAGAGCAATTTTTTTTCTCTTTACTTTTTTTGATTTTCTAATTTTTATTTTATTTTTGTCGTCATCAAGGCACCTGATTGCTAGGTTTTCACCAAGGTAACATTTTGTATTTTCTAATTTTTTTGGTATTTTCTGGATATGTAGATAGGTGCCTTAACCATAGAGACCTCAAGGGTAGAACCTCTCGAGGTGAATTTTGTTTATGTATCTGGGGAGTTGATATCCTTCTGGTGTTGCTAGTATGAATGCCCCACTCTGAGTAGGGCTGATAATGACAAATGGGCCTAACTAGTTAGGCTCAAACTTTCTGGGTTTGACTCGCTCTTCTTGGTTCTTTTGATTTTCCATGAGGACAAGATCTCCTACCTCAAATGTTCATGGCTTCACCTTCTTGTGATAGTTTCTTCTAAGGAAATTTTGATAGCCTTGTAAGTGGTTGAAGGCATGTTGTCTTCTTTCATCTATTAACTCCAGCTCATTGAGCCTTGCTACTCTATAGTCCTCATCTGTAATCAGGTTCTTCAAACATATCCTTAGGGATAGGATTTCCACTTCAAGGATTAATACTGCCTCTGATCCATAGAATAGGGAGAAAGGAGTGTCTCTTGTAGGTGTTCTCACACTAGTTCTGTATGCCCATAATGCGAGACTAAGTTGTAAATGCCAGTCTCGCCCTGATTCATTCACTATTTTCTTCAAGATTTTTAAGATTGTTTTGTTTGTAGCTTCGGCTTGGCCATTCCCTTGAGGATAAAAAAAGGAAGAGAACCCTTGTTTGATATGGAACTGTTCACATAGCTCTTTAACATATTTGTTCTGGAAAGGTGTACCATGATCTGTCAAGATAGTTTGAGGGATCCCGTATCGACAGATAATGTGGTTAAGTATGAACATTGCTATTTTCTTTCCAGTGATGTGAGGTGAATTTCCTCCACCCACTTGGTGAAGTACTTAGTTGCTGCTATGATGTATTTGTGTCCATTTGCTGAAGAAGGTGTAATTTTTCCCACTAGGTCAAATCCCCATGTAGAAAAAGGCAATGGTGATGTGATAGGATTTAGTTCCTAGGTTGGTGCATGGATGAGGTCTCCATGAATCTAACACTATCTACACCTTTGAAAATGTTTGTGTGCATTTGTCTCTATTGTGGGCCAATAGTATCCATGCGGATGATCATCTTAGCTAAGTTGTTGCCACCTCCATGGGTTCCACAAATTCCTTCATGTACCTCGTATAAAGCTTTCTGGGATTCTGTGGAAGTGAGACATCATAGTAGCATTCCATCTAGACTTCTTCTATATAAAGTAGTTGAGAGGATGGTATACCTAGAGGCTTGGCAGAAGAGGGACTTTCTCTGGTTCCTAGACAAGTTGGGAGGTAAGACACTATTTTGGAGATAGTTATAGACATCTTGGTACCATGGTGATTTAGAACCAACAAGGACGCATGCTAATTTTGTGATAGATTCTTGGTGTGATGGCACCAAGAGTTGCTCTACTATAAACTAGAATCTTGTTTCATTGCCTGGTATATCAATCAGTGATGCTATGGTAGCCCTCGCATCTGTAGCTTTGTTCTGTGCTCATGGGACTTGCTCGAAGAAGATGTAATGGAACTTGGTGGTAATGTTTCCATCTGTGCTCTATATGGTATGAGATTCTCATCTTTGGTCATATAATCATTGTTGACTTGACTAATGATCAACTGCGAGTCTCCAAAGACCTTTAGGTTCTTGATTCTCCATTGAATTTCTATCTTTAGACCGATGACCAGTGCTTCATATTCTACTATGTTGTTAGTGCATGGGAAGTTGAGTCTGAAAGACTTTGGAATTGTATCATGATTTGGAGTGATAATCACTATCCCTACCCTTGCACCATGGTTCATGCGCAACCCATCAAAATATAGTTGTCATACCTCGATTGCTGGTTGTGGTGGCATAATAGATTCATTAGGAAAGTCAAAAATAATAGGTTGATGGTCCTGAATGGGTGCCTGTGCTAGTTGATCTATGATCACTTGCCCTTTGATGGCCTTTATATCTATGTACTCAATGTCAAACTCACTTAAGATCATTACCGACTTCGCAAGTCATCGAGTGAGCACTACTTTGCTTAGGAGGTACTTTAAAGGATCAATATGTGCGATCAAATTTTTTTGGTGACTCAACATATAATGTCTTAGCTTCTGGGAAGCGAAGACAACTACAAGGCATGAATTTTCAATTGGTATATAGTTGAGCTCATATCCTACCAATGTTCTACTTAGATAGTAGATGGCCCTTTCTTCTCCTATGTCATCATGTTGTGCCAAGAGCACACCTAATGCTAACTCTACTGCTAAGATATACAAAAGAAATGGTCTACCTTGGACTAGTGGCACCAATATAGGAGACTTGAGGAGGTAGTCCTTGAATGTTTGGAATGCTTGTTCGCATTGCTTTGTCCATATGAATTTGATGTCTTTGTGCAGTAGATGTTGGAATGGGTGGCACTTGTCTACTAGCTGAGCTATGGAGTACCTGATTGATTGGAGCCTTCCTTGTAACCCTCTTAGTTTTCTCAAGTTCGATGGTGGAGGCATGTCCAATATTGCTTTGACTTTCTCTAGGTCTACTTCGTTGCCTCTATGTGACACTATGAACCCTAGTAGATTTCCTATTGTGACACCGAATGCACATTTCTTTGGGTTTAAATGGACTTTTTATTGCTGCATTCTATCAAAGATTTATCCCAATACTTGTAGATGATCTTTGTGAAGCATTGACTTGGCTAGTATGTCTTCCACATAGTCTTCCATTGTTTTGTGGATGAGATCATGAAATATTGTTGTCATACCCCTTTGATATGTTGCACCCACATTTTTGAGACCAAATAGCATGATGTTCCAACAGTAAGTGCCCCAAGGACATGTGAAAGTTTTTTTATGTTGATCCTCAGGTGCGATCCTTATCTGATTATACCCTGAAAAGCCATCCATGAGTGATAGAATTTGATGTCAAGCAATTAGATCTACTATCATATCAATGTTGGGGAAGGGAAAGTCATCATTGGGACAAGCTATGTTGAGATCTCTGAAGTCTGTGAAAATTTGTATCTGACCATTGTCCTTTGTAACTGGAACCAAGTTAGATATCTAGTCTGCGTATGGTATAGGTCTTATGAACTTAGTATCCAGGAGCTTCTTCAATTCTGCTTTGACTAGTAATGCAACATGGGGATGCATCTTTCTCAGCTTTTGTTTGACAGGTTTGGCATTGGGTAGCAATGGGAGACAGTGTAGTACTAGCTCTGGATCTAACCCTGGCATATCTTAGTAGGACCATGCAAAATTGATCATCCTTTCTTTAAAGAAGTTGATAAATTGTTCTCTCTCCTCATGGGTGAGTGATTTTTCCAAGTATGTGTTCTTTGGGTTCTTGTCACCTCCCAAATTGACTTCCTCTATTTCTTTTGCTAGTAATGTCGATTTCTCCTCTATCAAGGGGAGGAGTTCCTTCTTTCCATCTTCTGGCACATCAGTGAGGTTTTTGCTAGAAGATATATTTTTTTTAGATTTTTATCATTCTTTTGTTCTTTTTTCTTTTGTGGACTGAAAAGAGGAGTTGCCTCCCCAAAATATGCTACTCTATCAAGGTCAATGGAGAAGCCTTCCTTGTGGTCTCCTGATGGAATGCCTTCCCTAAGTCCCATGAAATCAACAATAGCCTCATCATTCTCGAAGATATCTAAATCAGGGGGTCCTTGTTGATCTCATTCTATTATCTCTAGGTGTACAAGATAGATACTTTCATGGTTGTTTTACTCTAGTTGATTGAAAGGGACTACAGATATGGTTCCCACAAAATTGGACTATGATGTGGATGTGCCACTTGAGGTTTGATAAATGACATGCTTATCTATGCAGGGTTGTTCGGTAATGGTCAGTTGGTCAAATAAGTCTTCTAGGTTTACGATAGTGTCTAACCGAGGGGAATAATCTGGGATCAATGGTTCAGAGTCATGAAAGGATCTCCACTCATACTCATGGGATTCAGTCTCAATAGAACACTCCTCAAATGTCTCACTTCCTTCATTATCATTGATTTCTTTGTGGAGGTTTATTCAGGTTTGTGTGGTTCCCTCTTTGGCAGGAAACAACTGTGCTAATATGTTTCTTATCAAGACATTTTATGTATTGTTCCCTTAGTGCATCTCTGCTATTTTTTCTTGATCAACTTGGATGTCTTGGATCACCGGACATGTTCCTAGTTGCCCATAGCCCAACCCTCTTTTGTTTCTCTGGGTTGGTGGGAGAGACAATTCAATTAAGCCTTGTTGCCTTTCCCCCAACCTAGTTGTACCATCGTACCCAAATCTTTGTAACATTGTGTAACCATTACCATAGTTTGACAGGGGTAGGGGTGGTCAGATTATCTCTGGTGAGTCTTGGTATAACCAGGTACTGATGTCTTGTTCAAATGGATTTTCTTCTACTATGTCTCCCCATCTGACAAAGGTTGTGGGCAGACATCTGAATAAAATAGGCTGTGGAGTTTTTGTTATAATAACAGGTTGTGGCATGCCATAAGTTCTTAGGCTCTAAGGCATGTGCGTGATGGTAAAAGCCTCTTCATATCTATATTCACCACAGCCCTTGTCAGTAATGGATATCTTGCCCGCTTTCCATGTGATATCTTTAAGATTTGAATCTAAAGAGGAGGGAATACTTGCGTCCTAGTTAATGACTATCTTTCATGTTGTCCATGTGACATCCTTGGGATTCAAATCTGAAGAGGATGGGATGCTTGCATCTTGGTTTGATGGTACCTAGTTATCATTGTTGATTTGGGCCGCATTATAGTATTGGAAAGGATTGGGATCTCCCTCTATTATGATTTCCTCTCCCTAGTGTGGGAACTTGATGCATTGATCGTATGTTGAAGGTACGGCTTGCATTTCGTGTATTGGGGTCTCCCTAGTAGCATGTTGTATCCCAACTCAAGGTCTAGGATCTGGAAGGGAGTATTTTTTACCACTAGACTGATACAGACAGGTAGAATGATAATACCTTTAGAGGACCTTTCCTCTTCATCATAAGCTCTGATATTTATCTTCATTGTGACATCAATGCTTGATTCTAAATAGCCTAGTTGCTTGATTAACTTTAGAGTATAGATTTTTAACCCAGCTCCACCATTAACAAGGACCCTATGGATAGCTCTTTTGTGGACCTGGACAAGTAAGTGCAAAGGATCATTATGTAGGGGTTTATGCAATGGCACATCATGGTCTATGAATGTGGCATGTTTTTTAGTAGGTATAAGGTTGACCATCATTTTTAAGCTCTCAGGTGTTATGTCCCTTAGGATATCTGCATTTTGAAGGGCTTGGTCAAGTGCTAGTTTATGTTGTGGAGATATGCGCAATAGGTCAAACATGGATATCTCGATAGGTGTGTGCTTTAGTTGATCCACTATGCTTGGTTGTGGATCTAAGTTTGCTTTAGGATTGGCAGATATAGTAGGTGAGGGTGGTACTCCTTGCAAGATGACTCTGGTGTGACATGTTGTTATAGCACATTTGTTACCTTGGTCTTTGATAGTGATTGTAGCCACATGGCTATCTAAAGGATTGAGGCAATTGATAACATTATCACTATTGGCATACATATAGTTAACTTATTTTGCTTGTCCACCAGACTCGGAGGATTTTCCCTTATTTTGATCATGGAAGGTATCATTGAAGATAGTGTGATCAGTTGTGCCTTTGGTTTGGGTATTTTTCACATTGATGACCCCTGTGTCAATCAGATCTTGGATAGCATGTTTCAATCGGTAACAGTTAGACATTTTGTGCACTTTCACCTGATGAAACTCACAAAAACCCTTGTCATTATACCACCTTGGTTTATTCACATCCTGTTCAAAGTCCCTGATTTTAGGGAGAGTGATAGTGCTTGATTATATCAACTTGCATAAAGTTGATTCTATCAGCTCTCCTAATGGTGTGAAATCTCATTGCTAGAATTGAAACCGTGGTCTGCGTTTATTCTGTTGTTGACCGTTTGACACAGCGGTCGCTTGTATAGGGGGAGGTTGGTTTTGGGTGTATGCTTATTGAGTGGGCCCTATGGATTTTTGGTTGGCCACAGGTGTGCCTTGCAGTGACACCTTGGGTTGTGCATAGTTGACTGTCTTCACATCAATGACACCATCGCTAGTGACATTTTTGTTTTTGTTCCACCACTTATCTTTGTCCATTGCATTTTTGTTTGTATTTTTTTGTGTTGGATCTGTAAGGATTCCTCATTTGACTAAATTCTTCTCACAATGAACTCCTTGTTTGATGATTTGTGTGAATTTTAGAGCTAACTATAACTCTGGTGTGAATGACATATCTGGAATTAGATTTTCAACAAACATGACTATTAGTTCTTGTTCGGGCACATCATATGTTATGTGGTTTTTTGTATTCCTCCCTGTAGGAACTTCACAAAAGACTCTCCATCCTTATGTTTGATATCGCAAAGGTCCTTGATGCTGACCTTGCACTTGATATTATGATGGAAGTGAGCTATGAACTTTTTAGCCAATTCACCCCAAGACTGAATGCCATGAGGTAAATGTGAGAACCATTCCATTGCTGGTCTGGCCAAGATTTGTGGCAACAGTCACATTAAATATGTTTCATCATGGGTGACTTCGATGCAACTAGAAAAAAACTCTCAGATATGTTCAATAGGGTTGGTATTGCCCCTATATTTGTTGGATTTAGGGACCGAGAAGTGATTTGGGAACAGAGACATGTAGAGAGAATGGTCAAAGGGGTATGGGTATAAATCCTCTGTGGTGTAGGATTTAGTTTTCCCTTGATTTTATATATCCATCATTTGGGTTTGAAGGGTTTTCACTTGTTGCATTAACATGTCCATTTGATATTAAGGTTGATGTGTGAGGACGTTCCTCTTTGTTGTAGTGGGTATGAGGCTACTCCTCTATGTCCCTTAAGTAGGAACATAGGATTTCATCCTGGGGACTTGATATTGGTTTCCCACTAAGTGATTTGGAAATGGGGGCACATGATTATCCCATGGTGGGTTTTGATGAGTTTGATGTTGTGTTTGAAATTGGGGTTGATATTGTTGCTGTTGAGGTTGGGGTTGAAGCTGGGGTTGCTGTTATTGAGTTTGGAATTGAGGCAACTGAAGCTAGGATTGCTTTTGTAGGGGTTGGATTTGAGGCAACTAAAGCTGGGGTTGTTGTTGCGGGGGTTGGAATTGAGGCAAGTAAAGCTAGGGTTGTTGTTGCGGGGGTTGGATTTGAGGCAACTAAAGCTAGGGTTGTTGTTGTAGGGGTTGAATTGATGTCAGAATGGGAAAAGGTGTAGCCTTGGGTGGGAATTGACTCTAATTTGTACCTGTAGAGATGGATGTAATTTCCCCGCTAGGGAACCCATAAGGAATCAGGTCTATGACCTAAAATTCCAACTAACAATTTTTATTTTTTTTTAACATTCTAACTTATCACCATTACCATTTACAAGTACATTTTTTAAGGTTCCCTTAATGAATTCATTTACCATTATCAAGCAATACATTTTATTACTTAATCTAATGTAATTCTATTTTTGTTTCAACTTCAATTGACATTGAGACATTGCTTTCATTCCTCATCAAAACCAATTACATTAATGAGATAATTGCATTCATTTTCTTTACCTAATTTGTATAAATATTCACTTTTAGAAATGAATCGGAAGCACCTCATTTAACTAATACACTAAATGCATTCATCCTTACCTTTTTCTCCTTAACCTTATCTATGCACTATCATCACATAAAAGTTCTATTAAAAGTCCTTACTTTCCATTTTCATTTCTAGGATCCGAATAGAAAGAGTGTAAAGTACTTAACCATCTATTTCTAACCAATATAACCCATTCACTAAATCATCTTTATCACAAGTTTAACTATCACAAATTATCATTTTTAATCTTGTATATAACTAATTAAGAATTGAGATTAAAAAACCTATTTTAAATAACCTTACACCGTACACATTGAACTTAGACATTTAGGAACATTATGAAAGAATTACATCTCAATACTACTTCCAATAAAATACATGTTTTCCTTTCCCTTATTATTTCACCTGGAGATACCCTTCAACCTTAGCATATCCTTTCACTATTCCACATATCAAAATGAGTTTCCTTTTAGAAGTTTTCATTTATAAGTTCTTTGCAAAAGATTACATAGAATAATTACTTTCAATTCCATTTAAAACTCAAGAGAGATAGGGTAGGAATTACTTAAACATGATCCATGCTTGATTTACCAATATTGAATCCCTTTTTGAAATTCCTAAAACTACCCTTCCCAAATACATAAATTCTTTCTTACAAATTCAACACAATTACAATTACAGTTGCAACACATGGCCCGAAGGCATATAGAAAGATAATTACATCAAGTTTCCCAAAGGCTTATATTACATCTTTACACCTTGATTCAAAGTAAGACAGTTAATTAATTCAAATTATTTCAAGGCATACATCTTATAGGGACTTAATAATATGAGGTATATTGATTGGTGGATTAAATTTTAAAGGATAAATTGTTGAGGCCATTGATTCACCCCCCCCCCCTCTCAGTTATTACTAACAATTGGTATAAGAGCTTGTGTGGTTAGAAAGAAGGTTTCAATACCTAAGTAAAGATCACAAGATGAATAGACGAGATGTGCCCAAGTTGAACAAAGACAACTTTGCTTGATGGCAAAGCAGAATAAGAATCCACTTATCAAGTATTGGCAATGATATTACTCAATACTTAGATACTTAATATCAAAAGATAGAGATACATGATAAAAGATAGGATAAATTCATTGCTAAAAAAATTAGAATCTAGGCATTGACACGAACCACAAACAATACCTCGAAAGAGATTTTCCACCCAACCATGTGAAACTGGTAAAGTTCCACCCCCCGTGCTAGGAGATAGAACCAAGGTACTTTCAAGACCCTAAGGCAATCTAAGTCTCAAGAACCAATAAATCAAGACTCAAAAGAACAAGAATAAATCACATAAAATATCATCATACTATAACACCAAGGTTAAGGTTCTAGGAGACCACCTAAGTGAGTGTCATCACGCAACCTATGTATTGGAATCCACCCTGGCAGTTATCCCTGGTCCCGATACTCCAATCAAGTCTGTGTGGCCATTATTATGTTTTCTTTCATTATCTTTTGAATCCCCCCTTCCCAGGGTAATTTTTAAGGTTATCACTTTTTGCAAACCCACCCATAGGATCATCTGGAAACCACTTTATGGTTCCAACACCTATGGTGAGCCACTCACTTAAGATTCCTATTCCCTTACCCCATCACAAGCTAAAGATACAAGATAACATTTCCAAGTCCTGATTCATAGGTTTAGAAAGCTCCCCTACGCACTCAATCCCTCAGAGTGAGTCCTAACCTTAGCCATATACATAACAGGAACCATTGGAAGAGTGTCTATCACAAGATACCTTAAATCATTTCATATAACTTTCCACATGCATAAATAAAACTTTCCACAACTTATTTATAGGTCTAGGGAACCCTCTCGTGCACACAGGCCACCGAGATAAGTACTAGCCTCATAATCTAAGCTCAAGTTTATGCCAAGTGCATAAACACCACATGTAACACCATATAACATAAACAAAACAATTAATGAACATACATAGGTGATACAAATTTTTGCATGCATTAACACAACATTATGATAAACTTAAAACAATAAAATAAACATTAAGAGAGGTACAAAGATGCAGACATAGACCAGGATCAAGGTTGGAAGATACAGACCAAACCCCAAGACAAAAAAGTACTCAACATTGAAATCCATGACTCCAAAGTTTACAAAATATGTCCAAATAAAACATAAAATTAATATAAATTATAAACTAATAAAGATTGATGGGGAAATGACTAATTCTAGAAACAT
>MU227513.1:607228-629592 GCA_018584345.1 Thuja plicata | reverse complement strand
ATTTGTAAGGCATGTTAAACATACTGGCTATAAGGTAGCTATTTAATTATTTGCAAGCTTCTTCTAAGGGGAGAATTAAACTTTGTGAGTAGTTTCAGAGAGTACTACAGTAACTAAGGATTTGATATAATATAGTAGGAGTGACCGGATAAGTTTGCAAGGCATTTTATCTGAGTTGTATGTAGGTTGTAAGGCATCCTATAGTATTCATGTTCATATATCTCTGTGGATTTACATCTTTTGACTCTATTTCCCAAAGATAGGCACTGGTCTAAAGTTTGTCAAGTGATTCATCATCATCCAAGCATTAAAAACTATTTAAATCAATAATTTTTAGAGTCTTTTGGTAAAATCAATTATGTACTATAGGGACATAGTTGAAGTTTGTTGATTTCTTGAAGAGAAAATCAAATAGGTTATTCCTCCTAAATTCACAAGAATTGCAAAAGGAAACAAAAATGTATTTCCTAATCATGTTGCTGTTTGTTATCATCAAGATATTGATTTGGATTGTCAAGCTTATCCTCAGAATAATCATAGTCATTTGTATTGTTATATACATATCCATATAAAACAGAGCATTCAGCACATAAGGTTCAATCCACTCTAAAGATATTGTTAAGACAGTAATCATTCAAAGGTAAAACTTGCCTGAGTCAGTGGATCTCGAAAAAGAAGGAGGTGGTAATAGGTATCCCCAGTGTTATCAAGAACCTCATCAATTAGTGTTTTTCCCTTGCTTGAGTCATAGTGTCAAAAGGCATTAAGGGGTCATAGATTTGTTTAAGATTTCAAGTATCTTTCAGAGGCCTAGCAAGAAAAAACACTAATAGGATGTTTTGTTTTGCGTTTTCAGAAACTGATCAAAGAAACAAGCACAATAGACACTGTATTTTGAAGAATGAAGACTAACACTGTGTATGTTCTACAAATTTTTCAAGTTACAAGGTTATCACGAGGTCTCAACAATGAACAATCAGATTTAATCTAAGTCAATGGCTTCAGAATACAATGTTATAGGCCTAATGCTTGAATGTTCGTTAGCTCACACAACAATTGTCACACTACTAGGACATAAAGGTCCACGACATAGGTGCCCATATTTTTTCTGTTTCCAAGTATTGTTGTCGTGAAGTGAAGATCTATTTCACTACACAAATACCATGGGACACATATGTTGGGGATCTTGGGGGGAAATTTTGCAACCCCTTGCACTATAATAAGGTACATGTTCAGAGGTAAAACGGGTTGGCCTCTAATTAATCAAGGTTGTAGTAAGGGTCCATGGTGTCTATCCAATTGGTTTGTACATGTGTGACTCACTTAAGAGCCTAGTTGATCACACTGGCTCCTTAGGGATATTCACCCGATCTATACTATCACCAACATACCTCACCTGAGCTTGGCTAGATAAGACAAAACTTTGGTTCGCCCTTGTTTATATACCGATTGGAAGGATTACCAGTTTAAGGTCATTCTCTGAGGAAGAAGCACATTCCCTGGACAGGCCTTTCTAAAAAGTACAAAGGTTTCTAATCTAACAGTTTGTGCAAGTGCACCCAAAACTCAAGACATAAGGTAAATCGATTAAGCTCCAAAAGTTTGTGTGAACTAAGCTACACCACCATACAAGCACAAGTGTTCAATTTTAAGCCCAAAAGTAGGTGTTGATTTCTTGTTCAATTTTAATGCACCAAATCGAGAAATTCTTTACCTTGTTCAATTTTAGTCCCCACGTCAATTTTAAGCCTAATTTTGAAATGTGAGATGTAAGATGTGTGACAAACATTATTCTTTTTAAACCCAAATCGACAAGTGAATAAATTTTAAGTTGTATTGTTATCTTGCCTCCTTGATTTGTACCTGTCAAATAAAGTGTTTAGTATCTTCAAAAATGAAAGCTTTCAATCCAAAATAGAAAAATATCTGGAAACTCTGGGATTGTTGAGATTGCTGAAATTAATGGTGACTTTATATTTACCTGTGAATCTCTTAATTGAATCAATGTACCTCATGTTTGCTTCACTTTGATCGTTAGCTATGATTGTGAGAATAGCCCTTTGTTGTGATAAATAGTTGATGGTTCTCCTTTTGGCAGCTCTTAATGCTCTAGCACTTGGTATGCATCTGATTATCCTCTTGGCCATTAGTCATTCTCTCAATCCCAAGAAATCAAGAAAGAACACACAAAAAGAAAACTTTTTCAAAGATCTTTCTCTTTTTGAAAATATTTCTTAGAAAAAATAAAATAACAGATAATAAAGTCCATGTATAATTTCAAGACCTTTCCAAAAATGTAACTTTTTTGATAAGAAATGTTGATTTGTGTCCAAAATTAAATTTTTATGAAATATCATAAAGAAATTATGAAAAATCGTAAAAAATTTAAAAAAATCTAAATTTTGGAATGTAGCTTTCTTATGTCAAAGGGTACCTGTAAAAAATATTTTAGATCATAATTCTTTAATTTCTGCCCTAGGGACCCATTTTATCATAAAAGACCAGTTTGAAAAGATCTATTATTTTTGTAAAATAATTTCACAAAAATTAAAATCATAGAGAATAGACCCCCTCTATAATTTCAATACCTTTCAAAAAATGTAACTTTTTTTATAAGAAATGTTGATTTGTGTCCAAAATTAAATTTTTATGAACTATCATAAAATAATTATAAAAAATCATAAAAAATTCAGAAAAATCTGAATTTTGGACTGTAGCTTTCTTATGTCAAAGGGTACTTGAAAAAAAAATTAGATCATAATTCCTTAATTTGTGCTCTAGGGATCCATTTTATCATAAAAGACCAGTTTGAAAAGATCTATTATTTTTGCAAAATAATTTCATAGAAATTAAAATCACAGAGAATAAACCCCCCTCTATAATTTTAATACATTTCCAAAAATGTAATTTTATTGAAAAGAAACTCTGATTTGTGCCCAAAAATGATTTTTTATGAAATATCACAGAAAAATTATAAAAAAAATAAAAAAATCTCAGAAAAATCTGAATTTTTGTTTGGGGCCTCCTTAGATCAGCGTCAACCTGCAAAACAAATTTCATAAAATAATTTCATGCGGTTTGAAAGATATGACCAAATTTCATGCGGGTTGTAAGTTCACGTCAGGTTCACCAAAATGTACACCTCTTCTTCATGATTCGTGGTTCCCAAGCTTTCCAAAGGCAAGGGTTAGTAGCAAAGGTTTTACAAATGATATAAATCCAATACACAAATACTACTAAAATAAATAACTCGAAGCATAACCAATAAAATGTACAAGCAAAGAAAGGAAAACAAATGAATGCAAACCCCGAAGCACTTGAAGCTTCTATTGTTTCTCTCTACTCCTTCCGAAATGTTGTTCTTGATGCTTAGTATTAGGGTGGGCAGCGTCTATGACTTGAGATGTGTCGAGAATTTGCTAATTGAAATGAGTGTGTGATCGCAAGATGGTTTGAATGCTAGAACCAAACTGACATAGTAATGGTCCATGAGAGCTTGAAATCCTAGATCCTTCAAATGGTTATGAAGGGTTTATTATATAGGAATTGGGGATGAAATGAACGGTTGAGATCAATCCCAAAGATAGGGAGATGAACGGTTGAGATCAAAGGGAACTGGAGAAGCCATCAGTGAACTCCACCTCTTCAATTGGTAAAGAGGAGATAGAGTTTGGTTGACTGAAGAGCTAATTATGAGTTACCTTTTTGAACTGAAGAGGTGGGTGACGTTACCCATGTGGACTGGAGAGGTGGGTGAAGTTACCCATGTGATCTGATTATAGTTATCTCTTTGAAGATAAATGAATATTTAATTCATTTATTTAATTAAAGTTTTCAACATGTGAGATAATTGAATTCTTTTTGATCTGGACTGGAGAGATGGGTGGAGTAACCCATGTGATCTGATTATAGTTATCTCTTTGAAGATAAATGAATATTTAATTCATTTATTTAATTAAATTTTTCAACATTTGAGATAATTGAATTCTTTTTTATTTAGAATTGCTTTATTGAATGAAATTAAATTAATTTATTTAAAAAAAATTTAGTTGGAAGAATTTAATTAGTAAGTTTAAATATTTAAATTTAAACTATAGGAAATTGAATTTAATTAATTAATTAATGGCAATTAATCAATTAAGGTTGATTAATTAAATAAAATTAATTATTTAATTAATTTTGAGAATTTGATTAGATGATTTGAGGAATGAATTTAGAGGAAAACAGATGATTAATTAATGATTAAAAAACTATAAATTAATAGATGAAAATTAGTGTTTTTAATGTAAAGTCGCAAGCCTGTCCATTTTCGGGTGTCTACAGTACTTATAGCTTATAAAATATGTGTGAATGGGATTTTTGTATAGCTGCCATCAGCTTTTCCCATTTCTCCTTGAGGTGTTCAAGGGTCATGTGCTCCAAATTTATTCTAGCGTGCATGTCATAGATACTCTATGTTACTGACATCTCTGGGGTGTTAATTAGAGTCTTTGTCGAAGTTATGTGTTGTAGAAGCAATGTGAGATTCGGTAGTACCATAGCTTGGAGCTCAATTACTTCATCTCTAATTTTGATTTCTTCCTTTTGAATTTCAAGTCTCAACCATTTTGATTCTACAATTTTCTCAAAATGCAGTTTGAATGCATTTTGCTCGGTTGACAGACTTTGTGCACTAGCTTTCAGATCCTCATTTATTTTAGCAACCTTTTCACTATGCTCGGTAGTGAATTTCTCTAGTGTGTACAACTTTTGAACTAAGTTAGCTACTTCTGATATGATTGGTTCTAGTGTAGTTACTAGCTCAGAAATTTTTACCTTGTTTTATGCCACTTCCTAGCTGATTTTCTTAGTTTGCTTATAGTGACACTTCTCTTATGCAAGTTCTTTAATGACCTTATTGGCTTCTACATTCTATGATGTTATAGCCTCAGTCAGAACTACTAGTTCATCAAGGATTGGTATATTTTGATCAATTTGTGTGTCAGGAACTATTTTCAATAGGATTTCCTTTGTAGTATCCAGGACTTGTGAATTTTTGTGCTCCTTCTTGAGCTTGTCCTATTTTTCCTTCCTTTTGCATAGTTATCAATACTTTATTAGTGACTCAGGATCCAGTGTTCTTATATCACAGTCGGGTATGTCAATGATCTCACTAAGTGTTACTGGTGTTTTTCTCTTCTTGTTCTTTTTCTTATTGGGAATGGTGTTGGAAGCAGGGGAATGAAGGATTATAGCAAGATCCTTCTCTGGCTCTGTTGATTTTGGTGATTTCTTGGGAGGTGTGGTGCCTTTTTTATGCTTCTCAGTATGAACCTATTGGTCGGTTGTAGATGTCTCTACATCAACCTTGTCTTTATCTGCAACCTTGTTTTCCTCTTTGGTGTTCTTGGTAGTGGCATCACTCGGTTTGTCCTCTCCATGTGTATCTTTCTTCTCCTATGTTGTATGTTTCTACTTCTCATTTGTATCTTTCTTCTCCCCACATTCATCACCTTTGTCCTCTGGTATGTTTTCATCAGGCTCCGATGGTGTCTGTTGTGATTCAGTAATCACATTGATTGATTCAATCAATTAGGGCAGTTTACCTGGTATAATTGCTTGTGAAACATCTATATTGTCCTTTTCATTTTTAGACTCAGTGGTAGTAGTAACTTCTTCATATTCTTTGGCTTCATCAGTAGGATCACCTTTAGTGACATCTTGTATTTTTATTTCTTATGTTTCCCCTAATGATTGCAATATTTCAAGAATATCATCCATGAATTTTCTTTCTTTAGTGGTTAATTCAATGAGAGTGACATCCTCGGTGTCATTGATGAAACTATGCTAGGGGCTCAGTGTGGCCTCCTTCTCCTCATTTTGATTTGTCTTGGTTAGAGCTAGTATCTTCTTGGGTGGGTTAAATATTTTTGTCCAAATATTTTTTCTTTCTATATCAATCTCTTCTAACCTGTCTTGGAGTACTTTGTATGCTCTTGTCTTTGCAAAAAACTTCTTGGAGTTCTCTTGCATGGTTGAGTTGATTTCTTCCACTGTGAACTCAGGCATGAATGTAACTAGGGATCTCTCCCTCATTTTTTTCTCTGTGTACAATGCATATGTCCACCTAGCTGATATTTTATCATTTAGCTCTTGTGGAATATGACTGCCGAATTACCGAGGTACATACTTGTATGCAACCATGATTTTGATTATGGCCTCTTCTATCTTATTCTGATCCTCGGTATACATATGTACCCATTGTCTAATTTTTTGATGTTTTAAGTAGCCTATGTTGATGATTGAATCTGCAACTTCATCAATTATCTTTGGTATTTTGGCCTTCTCTGCTTGTATTCTTTGTTCTATTTCTGCCTCTGCAGTATCATCCTTATCGTCTCTTCCTCTTACGTATATTTTTCATTTTCTAGGCTCGATTGAGGATTTTATTTTCATATAAGTTTTCATTGTACCTTTCTTCAGTGGTGGTGAGTCTACCTTAGTTGTTTTTCTCCTAGTCCTGGATGCACCTGTTACATTAGTAACCTTTGATTTCTTGGCAGATGGTGCATTTGATTTAGTAGACTCTAAATCACTTATCTCTTTAGCTTCACTGATGGGTGACTATTTTTTGGTGATATCTACTGATTGTTCTAAGTATTCCTCATTTACCGATAGTTTCTTTTGAAGAGTGTTCATTATTTTTGTCTTCTTCTTGTCTATCTTCTTTACTAATAAACTAGTCTTGATTCTAGACTTGGCTTCCTCATATGTTCCAAATATTTTCAATTTTTTATCCACTGGCTCATTTAGTAGGGTTTCAATAGTTGTTGTAGCTTGATCAATGTCAATTTCATATTCTAGTGGTGGTAACCATGTTGTTCTTAGTTGTGCAAGTTCAATGAGTGTTGAGTCAATGTCAATTGCAAAGCATATCTCATCCTTGTATTTTTCTATTAGTTGAGTAGGGATTCTCATCCTCTTCTACATCCTATCCTTGAATGTTGTGAAGTATTCATCCATTATAGGTGTAAAGTTATCTCCTAGTGACTTAATGAAAAAACTAATATGTGCAGTGATTGGTCAGTTTGTGTCCCAAGTGACATTACTAATTGAAGGAAAGAAGTTCTACAAGTAGAAGAATCTGTAAATAAGGAGGGAACCAAACTTACATGTTTTAGATATGGTTGATCTAATTGTTCTCATATTCTCTTCTAGTTGCTTCAGTAGAAACTTGGATATGTTTATGTGCATTCCCTTCTTCATAATTTTATATGCAGTATCAACTGCTCCACATGCTATGTTGTTCATTCTACTATCTTGGAATATATTTTACCCAAGTACACATGCACCGAATTTCATCTTGGGGTTGGTGATTGTATTGAGTTTCAACCCTCTATTGTCCCATTTGGTTCCAGTTAGCTTTTCAATGTCGGGGCGTGAAGGATGCTTTAGGGATTTTGCCTTCTCGGTGATGGGATAACTGGTCACTGCATCAATCACATCTTTTGTGATTAGTTTTGGTTCATCTAGCCATATTTTCCCATCATATACTTGGCTGAGTACTATCTGTATCCTCTCGGTTTTGAACTCTTTCAGGAATAGTAGGGCAGTGGTTAACCCTTTCACTTTTATGTGCTTATACTCATCCTATAGGTTTCCATCCTTACATAGCTTCTGGTAAGCTTCCTGAATCTCAAGGTCTCTTATTTATTCAACCTAGTAGTGAATGTATGCATGAATATCTTCAACCAGCAAAACCCTAGGAGGAATACTTGAAAACACTCCCTTGTTGTCGGGTTGAGCAGCAACCTCAGGGAAGACTTGTAGTTTGGTTCTTCACATGTTGAGTTCTTTATTAGGGCTATATTTTTGTCATTTACATTCTTGATCTTCATGACCCTTGATGTGGTTGCCATTGTTTGACAAATTAGGGCTTCTCTATACATAAACAGTTAGCTCAGTGAGTCTAGATACTCACTTGATCTTTGTTGTGGATGGTTGGAATCTATCAGAGTGGCTTTGAATCTACTATTGGTAGCTTTTCAATCTTGTCACTTCTTAGTCTCTCTTTTTTCTCTGCTCTCACTCTTTATCAAATGGTGAATAAAATGAGCTTTCATTGGCCCTTTTATACATAATGTGCCCTAAGTGATGCATTGAATGCTTCACCTACTTCTCAGTCGACAAAATAGTGATGCTTGGTCAACACACAAAATTCTTTAGCTAGATGAGTATACAATGCTTGGTAGATAGTGTTAACTAGGTTGTTCTATCACATGTTCACAGATGTGTAGTGTATGCTCAATTTATATTGACCGACCAGACTAGATTCACATTAACATAACAAGTAATACCATAGTGCATCTTCATTCATGCTAATATGGATTTTTCTCAATGAATATAGGAATTGGTGTAAAATATAGCTTTGTAGAGTGCAATTCTGTACTTACTTATTTTTCTCAAGTGGGGGTGGTGAAATCACCATATCCATTGGATGAGGTGTCACCTACTGTGGTTCTTGGTCCAGCATCATCTTTTCTTGAAGCTTTCCTCCACATTTTCTTTCTTATATTCTTGATGTCTTCAATAGTATTGCCATTAGAAAAAGTGCTTGACTCTGTCACTTGGTCTCTACAGTCTTTTCTTAAGTGACTGACCTTATGACAGTGTAAGCATGCCATTCCGGGGTTAGTCCAGCTTCTAGATCTTCTTATCCATTTCCTCATACAGTTAGCATCTATATGTCCATATCTATCACATGCTGTGAAATTTACCCAAGTGTTGTAATCCCAAATATATGAGTTACGACTCTTCTTGGTTTATAAGTATTTTCTTTCTTTTTAGGTTTCCATACTTGCTTTTTCTTTTTCCTACATTCATGAGATGTGTGCCATGCATTTTGCAAGTAAGAAAATCTTTTTCCGTGTAGGATTCCTTCTTTAGTTTTTTCACCTTAGATCTTCATTCATGTGCTTTGTGTCCATGCTTGTTACAATTATAAAAATTACCTATGAATGTAGAAGTATATTTAGGAATACCTTTAGCCTTGCTCTTGCAAACATTTGATGTGTGGCTTGGTTTTCCACAGTGATTACATGAACGCTTCTTTTCTCTTGGATTTGTGTAGAAATCTCTTTGATCAACTTGGTTTGATGATTCCCCATGCTCGATATACCCTAAACCGGTATTTTTGTTGAGTCTCCTTTGTCTGTTTAGAAAATCATCCATTCCTTTTGTACTGTCTTTAGCTTTCTTGATCATATCATTATGTTGTTTTTGAATCCTTACTTCATGCTTCAGTTTCTCATTTTCTTCTCTTAGTTCACCAATAGCTTCCAATTTTCTAGCAAGTTCCATGTTCACTCAGTTGGCCTCATGACTCATAAGAACTATTTGATTGGTGATCTCATGGTGATGTTCAGTAAGTCTCTTCATTTCAAATTCTTTCTCCTGCAGATTTTCAGTGATCTTTCTTCTGTCATCAATAGCCAAAGTTCTTTCTTGTTCAGCTTGTCTTTCATTATTCATAACCTCAATCATTCTTACCATTTGTGTCTCTTGACCAATTTGCAGTACTTTTACTTGTTTATTCAGATGTTGATTGATTTTATTCAGATCTGCAATGGTTCCTTCAGATGTGTCAGATGTACTACCAGATCCAGATCCAACTAAATCAAATAGGTCAGGTATATATTCTTCATGATAGTGAGTTTCATTGTAGCGTGATTCTGTGACTTTTCTTTCAGCCAACAAATCTTTCATTTTGTTTCTTGCCTCTTTTTATTTCTCAAAGAAAGTCTGTATTTGCAACTTCTGATTCTCAATATTTTTATCAAGCTTATACCTTTCCATTGTATTATCTTTTCTCTCAAGTGATTAAACTTTTCTGAATAAGAGATCTAGCTCTGACACCAATTGTTGGAATAATGAAAGGGTGTGTACTGAGAGGGGAAGGGTGAATCAATACCCTTAAAAAAAATTACCAATTTAAACCTTAGTAATATTTATTTGCATGACTGACTATTGTAGCTTTTCTACTTCATGCATGTAATATCATAACATAAATGTAAGTGCATGTAAACAAACATAGAAACATTCATGAAACTCATTTACACATGACGCAAGAATTGATAACACAAAAAACCCATGTTAGAAGGTAAAACAATGCAGTGGGGATGAAACCCACAAAGCTTCACTATCTAAAGAATGGAAGGTTTTGGTTAAGGCTACAAGTTGTGATCACTTTTGATGATCTTACCCTGTTAGGAGTAACATGTCAGACTTGTTAAGTCTACTCGATTAAGATATTTTAATAACACAATGTATGTGTGCACTCGATTAAGAGATTTACAATAAGACTATTAAGTCCACCTTCTTGAAGGATTTCTTCTATTTTCTACAATTATTATAGAGTAGAAAAAAATACTTATGACCTAATAGCTTGCAATCTTGAATTTTTTATTATAGATCCATTAAGTTCACAAAATATATGTATCACCTATTGTGATGGGTAATACCTCTGTTACTGCTTGGTAGCCTTGTATGTAGTTCTTGATAAACTAAATTCTTCTTTATCTATCCTTGTGCATGAAAACCTCTGTCTGGTCCTTAGATGTCCTCTACGGCTACAATCATCATCTTCTTGATTGATTACTACATATATTTATACAATATTATGACCTAATTAGGTTTCACATTTTTCTTGATATCTCTAATGATCAAAGGTTTACAACTTGTCCTTGATCTCCTAGTTTGCATGAATACAATTAGTTAAACTAATTAAATCCACAATTTTTATTGTTCTTGATCCACAAAAAATAGTTTTCCAACTAATCATAAAGCTATTTAAAAGACTAAAGTGCTTTAGCTAACATGTAGATAAGATCCACTTTTCCTAGGAATAAAACTCTCTCGGTAGACTGGTGCTTGGTATACTCTATAGACTGTTCTTGGTGATGTCTCTGTAAGACTGTGCTTGGTGATTTCTTTGTAATCATTCTACTTGGTTTACTCTGTAGATATTATGTGCTTGGTTTACTCTATGATCTATTGTGCTCGGTTTACACTGTGAACTATCTTTATCGGGTTACACTGTAAACTGTCTGTCGGTGTACAATGTGACCGATGGTCAAAAAACGTTTCCTTGTATACTAATGATAACTTTTAATCCTTTAAGGATTATCAAAAAATATCACATCTCAACCTTTTGCTTCCAATAATAATACAATAAAGTAGATGAGACTATTGGTCAACTATATTACAGTTATTTAATTTACGGATAAATGTGTTTTCATGAAATGATGATGAATTATTATGATGCGAGTACTTTTGATTATGATTATGGTTTTTATAGACTAACATATATACACATGCATGCATATATAAATATACACATACATATGTATGTATGTACATATGTATGTATGTATGTATGTATGTATGTATACACACAGATGTGTCTATATGTATATTTACATAAACACATATGTATGTGTATGTATATACATATGCATACATATATGTATGTATGTATGTATGTACACACACAATGTGAGTGTATATAGATACACAAACATTATATATAATGTGTGTATCTATACACACATGCAATGTGTGTGTGAATCTATATATACATTCATAGATATATGTATGTATGTATATGTATATGTATATGAATCATATATATATACAAAAAAATTCCTCTATTGTTTATAGTGAAATCGTGGAATTGTTTGCATAGACTTGTATCTATATTTTATTGATTATAAATCTCTAAATATACTGGTAGATATGCATGTATATATGTATAATTATGTGTGTGGATGGGTGGGTGTTTGTGTGTGTGTGGCTATATGAGTATATATTTTATATACCATTGAAATTCATTTTGTAAACTCCTCTCAGATTTTATTACAGTTACATCATGAAATTAGATTTTCTATAATATCATGAAATTGGTTTAGTTGACTTTCTTATTGATCAATTGTACATGAAATATGAGAGTATACACACACATATATATTCCTATAGATATACATATATGTGTGTATATCCACAAAATAGATGCTCGTATCATTTTCTATGTGACTAATAACTCTATAGCCTTGAGCTACAAAAAGATCAAGAAAACGGTTGGAAAATCATGAAACTTAGATAGTATATGCATCTATATTGATATCACATGAAATCAGAGTAGAATACTAAAACACATAAAGAATCACGTAGTTATCATTTTGCATGAAAAATATTATGCACATTAAATATTGGACGAATCCATAGTGAGAATTTAAGTGCATTAAGTATCATGTTGCTTATCATTTTGCATGAAAATAAAAAGAGTTATTTTTACTGAGAATATGCATTTTATCCTTTAAATTTTCCTTGATAAGGAAAATAGTTTTCTTTTTTTTGTATATTTTGGTTTTACATTCTGGGATGGGTGTTGAATATGGGCTATTAGACATATTAAATATTATTTTCAGGATCTACCTACGAATGTATTTTTTGAAGTTCTTTAACGTCATGTGTTTCATTGAAGTATATGAATGCTTATTATTATATACATCCTTTTCAATATCTTGATAGTAGGATATAGAATTTTTATAGGTTAAATGCATGTAAATATACCAGGTTACATTAGATTCCATCCTACCTTTCTATTTCTAGGTTGCTAGGCTTCTTGTGTAGGCTCAAGTATTCACGAGTGTGAAGAATTCTAGGGAAGCATAATGGTTGGGTAGAAAAATATCTAAACCATATTCTTGTCTCTTGGATTTGTGGATGACCATTCGATTCCAAGTGGCAAGATACTCCAATGATCGTATTACTTGTATTCTTATATCATTACTTGTATTAATGTGAATAGAAAGGAATGAGAAGGTAAGTCACTTTCTTGTATATCATATTTCATGTAATTTATATTTAGGATTAAACAAAATTACATGGATATATAATATGTCATTCATATATATTAATGAAGTTTCATTTTAGTTCCATATTACTATGTGTAGTGCCTTAAAATTGCATCATTAAGCTTACCTAGGCATCATTTTAGCATGTATGGCCTCTTGCATATGTTTTCCCTTAGTACACCTGGATTTTGTGTATATATTTGACATCTATATATTGAATTAGACCCCTAACCCAAATCTAAGCATATTTATGTCAGTCTAGGTGACTGTGTGGGTCAAGGGCAAGTTGGGTCACCCCTGACCTAAGATTCACCCTTGACACTGCAAAATAGGTCTAAATTTGAATCATTCAATGGTCTTTTGATTTTAGCATATCATTAAACCCATGTCAAACTCCTTCAATTTTTAAGCTCTAAAATGGTTAGATGAAGTATATAAGTAAGTCTACCTCCGTAATTTTGGCATCCATCCACTATCCATCATTTTAGTCAAAATCATAAGAAAGAAAGGTGATCAAGCATTCAAGGAGCATTCAAGCATATCAAGCATTCAAGGAATTTCATCCTACCATATCCTTCATTGTGGCAAGCTTCAATAACATTCATGCAAGCATATCCTTTATTATTTCCTTTTAGGTTTTTGTGGAGTCATGTTAAATAATCAACACTTGTGAATCCATTTCAAGAGCATTTGTATCGTCAAGGTATTAGATATATTGTTTTTCAGATCTAGCCTCTACAACATATAAACACACTTTCCTTTCAATTAAATTTCATTTGATTTCATGGTTGATTCCAAAATAAGGGTATGACTTAGGAAAACCCATTTCCACAACATTTTTCCCTCTTTTTCTATGTGTAGGAGGTAGGTGGCACTAGTGCAAAAGGATCTACAGATAGGTTAGATTGAGAGCTATAGTTTGATAGTCATTTCATCAAAAGTTGTAAGGTCAAAGATGAGTTGACTTTCCACTAACCTCCTATTCACCCTTGATCCTTTTGATCGCCCTTGACCTCTTATTTTAGGATGAAATTTGGTTTGTAGGTTATTGGTTGTCTTTACTTCCCAGATCTAGTCCCAAAGTTGAGTTCTTATTTTGTAGTTATCTTTGCATGCGGAAAAATCATTTCTCTCTCCACCTATCCCTAGATCTTGCATTTCCAATTTCATTTGCATAGCCATATTTCACACAACAAAGGGTTATTTAATCCATTCAACACTTGAGCCTAGTGGATCATCTTGATTCCAATGTAAGAGGAGATAGGCCTAAGCTTCCTAGTTTGTTAATGCATCCTAGTGAACCCTATTTTATTCCTTACATTTTGAACCTGAATCCTTACATCTTAATTTTGATTTGTAAATTTAAAGCTTATTTGTATGCATTTACATGATATATTTTCTTTATTTTATACATTTATACAACTAGTTCAATCTTTCATTACATGTGTCAAAATAATAAAAAGTACAAAAAAATCATTTTCATGCATTGTTGATTAAATTTCATGTATCTAGATTTAATTTGTATTTGCATTCATATCATTTATGTATACCTTATTTGATTATAGTGCATTATATGAATGTGGTAGATGTATTCTTTTACTAGTTCAATTTGAAGTTTTCTTAAATGTTTTCATGATGTTCCCTTTCATGCATATGATGATAACTTGGTTATTCAGTTTATCCATAGCCATAATATATCCTCCTTCAAAATTGATCCTACCCATGAGGAAATTTTGGTGCAACAAAAGATTATCAACAGTTCTTCCAAAAATCTCCGTCCTAGGGATGGGCACTTAAAGAATGGTGTTGATCCTTCTCCTAAAATGTATCTTCTCTATGAGGGTATTTCAGATTAAGAGGAGGATATTATAAACACCTTTCTTAATGGCATCTTACCTTAATTACTTCTAAATGAGATCCATTTTATATATGAAGCATTTATGGACATTGCTAATCCCCCTTCTAAAGTTTTTCTTACTCATAAGGATACTATAGACATCCAAAAATGGACAGAATTGCGACCTCGCGTTTCATTTTAATTTTCATCTATTAATTAATAGCTTTTTTTTAAAAAAACAAAAGTGGACGAACCACTATATATATTACTTATAAACTTATTCAAGAGCTCAATCGGGAAAGAACTAGTAAGAAAACCCGATATCCTAGCTCATTACAACCTATAAAAATGTTAACAATGCATCCTATAAACTACTGATTACATATATTATGCCTTCATAATATTATGTAGTATTCAAACAAAATATGATTTCAATTAATGGCTTTTTAATCATTAATTAATCATCTATTTTCTTCTAAAAATCTAATCATCTAATTATTTAATCATTTCTCCAAAATTAATTAAATAGTTAATTTTATTTAATTAATAAACCATAATTAATTACTCTTTATTAATTAATTAATTAAATTCAATTTCCTAAAGTTTAAAATCCAATATTTAATATTATTAATTATTCTTCTAAATGAATTAATTTCATTTAATTAATTTAATTTCACTCCAAATTCTATTTTAAATCAAAATAGAATTCAAATATCTCATTTGTGAGTATTTTAATTTCTAAAATCAATTAAATAACCAATAAATCTTCTCTCTAGTTCAAAAAGACAACTCATGTTCACATTCATGTGATTGCATAAAATGCTCCACCTTCTCTTTAGTTTAAAGAGGTAACTCACAATCAACTCCTTAGTTCAAAAAGGTAACTCACAATCAACTCTTCAGTTGACTAAACTATCCCCTCTTCTCTTCAGTTAAGAGGTGGAGTTTACTTATTTCTTCTCGAGTTCCTTTTGATCTCATCTATCCATTCTCAAGTTTCTAGGATCGATCTCATACATCCAAATCATTTCCATTTCTATATAATCAACCCTTCTCAACCATTTGAAGAAGGTCTGGATTTCAAACTTTGTGCACAATTACTCTACAGGATTCTTATACGAAGCATCAAGTGAAGTCATTATCACATTGATCTCATTTTCTCAACACTCCCAAGTCACAAATGTTGTCAGCACCAATATTGAGCACCATCCACACAACATTTTAGAAGAATTAGAGAGAAGTAATACAAGCTTCAAGCATTGTGGTTTTCATTTGTTTGATTTCCTCTCTGATGCTTGTTATTTATTGTTCATAGGTTCGTTCTTAGTAGTTTGATTGATTTCTTTCATTGCAAATTGGTGCTACTAACCCTCATTTGAGTGTTCAGAATCAGATCTTATATATTTTGGTGAACCCGATGTGAACTTACATCCTAATAATAAATTGCATACGACCAAAATAATTTCTCGGCCTCAGTCGTACGGCTGCAATTTCATCATTTTTTATTTTTTTCAAGATATTTTGTAATTTTGCAATTGCCTGGTTTACTACCTCAATTATTCCTTGTTATTTCACAATTGATGATTGTATTTCATAATCAATTTATTCATTTTACGGTCTTTATTTTTTACAGTGTTTCACAATTGATTAACAGATTTCGCAATTGACAAAAGAATTTTGCAATTGGCTGACAAATTTCACAACTAATAGAATAATTTTGCAATTGGTTGACCAATTTTGCAACTGACAGAAGAATTTTGCAATTGCATATCATATTTTTCAATTGACGGAATTATTTTCCAATTACTTTGTTTCATCATCTTCTGATCAAATCTTATTCTTTCTCAGTTTTTTGTGCAGGACTAAACAAATGACCAATGGAAAAGAGGATAATTAGGCACACTCCATTGTTTAGGTCACGAAAAGCATTTAAAAGAAGAGTCACTAATTTCTATGCACAATGAAAGGAAACTGTGGCAATCATAGTTGAAGACCAAATTCAACCCTTCAACAAGTATATCAATTCTCTTAAGCATTTTTCAGCCAGATATAAGGTTACCATGAGTATGAATGGGCTTAACAATCCAGGCATTTTTTAATATCATTTTTTTTATTGCTAGGATTTTTTGGTACTAATAATTTCTTGATAGTTTTTGGCATGGAAGCAAATTAAATTTTTCTAAATCTAAAATCAATTCATTTATCTTTCAGTGCTTAAAAATAAAAGTGTATGCCCAAACATCACAATCTCATCTTTCAAATTGGTGCATAAAATTGACATATGGTTAAAATTGAACAAGGAAAAGAATTTTTGAAATTGGTGCACTTAAAATTGAACAAGCAAATCTCATTTGGTTTGGTCTTAAAATTTGAACTCGCATGTTTGTATGGATGATAGCTTAGTTCATATTTGATCTTTTGGTGCTTAATGGGATTAACCTTGTGTCTTGAGTCTTTAGTGCTCTTGCACAATCTGTTAGAATAAAAACATTTTTATTTTTTTAGAGAGGTCTGTTTGGGAAAAGTGCTTCTTCCTCATAGGACCACCTCAAATTGGTAATCATTCCTATCGGTATATAAAAAAGACATGTGTCAAAGCTCTGTCTTATATCTAGCCAAGCTCAGGTGAGGTGTGTTGATGATAGCCTTGATTGGGTGAAGTATCTGTAAGTAGCCAACATGGTCAACTAGGTTCTTAAGTGAGTCACACATGTACAAACTGATTGGATAGATGTCACATACCTTACTATAACCTGGTTAATTAGAGACCCACCTAGTTCACCTCTGAACAAGTGTCTTATTATAGTGCAATGGGCTGTAGAATTTCCCCCCAAGATTCCCAACATATGTGTTCTAGGGTATTGTGTTGATGAAAGGGATCTTCATTAGCACGGAAACAATACCTGGGAAAATCAAAAACACAGGCACCTACATTATGGATCTTTGCATCATAGCAGTGTGACAATTTTTATTGTTGGAAATAATGGAACGGTGTGTATTGAGAGGGGAGGGGTGAATCAGTACCCTTAAAACTTGTATCACTTAACCTTAATCCTTTTGTAATCAATGCATTGTATTACCAACCATTTGTGCTATTCTATATTTGTGTATGTAATATCAATTCATTAACTCAATTAGCATGTAAACATTCATAGAAACATTTGAATGTAATGACACATGACACAAGGTTTGGTAATGCAGAAAACCCTTGTTAGAAGGTAAATATTGCGGTGGGGATGAAACCCACAAAGCTTCACTATCTGTAGAATGAAAGGGGCCAGTTAAGGCTTACAATTTTAATCACTTCTGATGATCTACCCTGTTAGGAGTATCATGTAGAGACTGGTTAAGGTCTACTCTGTTAAGAGCTTTAGAAACAATGTTTAGTGTGCACTCGATTAAGATATTTACAAAGGATTGTTAAATCCACCTTTCTCAAGGATTTCTTCTATTTGCTACACTTGTTAGAATGTAGTCAAAAATATTCATTGACCTAAGTATATGCAATCTAGAATTTCTGATTACATATCCAATAAAGATTACATTTATATTTATCACCTATAGTGATTTATCAATACCTCTGTTCTGCTCGGTAGCCTTGAATCTGGTTCTTGATAACCTATTTTATCTTTTTTTGTTCTTCTGCATAAAACTCTCACTCTCATCCATAGATGCACTTCCCATCTACAATAATCATCACACACATGTGTTCTGATATATTACATATCTATTTATACAATTAGTTTGACCTATATGAGTTTCACGCATTCAATGATAACTCTATGATTGAAGGTTTACAACTTGACCTTGATCTCCTAGTTTGCATGTTTTCAATCAGTTAGACTGATTAAAACAATTAAAATTACATTTATTGTCCCTCAAGAAATGGATTTGAAGCTAATTAAAATCTAAATATAAAACACAAGTGTTTTATCTGACGTGGAAGTCAGATCCACATTTCTCAGAATCCAAACTGTCTCTCGGTAGACTGGTGCTCGGGTTGCTCTGTAGTCCGTCAGGTTCCTCTATAATATGTTATGTTGGGTTACACTATAATCTTCTTGCTAGGTTCCTCTGTCAGGTTGCACTATTAGGTTACTCTATCAAGTTTCTCTTGTAACATTTTTGGGTTGTAATGGTAAACTGTGTCGTCAGGTTCCCTTGTGAACTTATCTGTCAGGTTGCACTAAACTTGTCTTTTGGTGTTGGTGTTACCAACAGTTTCAAAATTGTTTTCCTTTCATACTAATGGAAAAAATAGGTCTTCAGTTATGTGGGTTGACAAACATCAAAAGTATTGGGCCTATAATATTTCATCTTGAAGACAATTGACTGTAGATTAATCTGATTGTCTTTATTTCGACTACGTCAAAACATTACAACTTGAAAAATTTGTAGAACATGCACTATTTATTCTTGGGCCTTCAAAATATTGTGTCTATTATTCTTTCTTGTGTGATCTATTTTCAAATGCAAAAACAACATCTTACACTATCAAATGAATCAAACATGTTGAATTTATAGGGTGTCAACAGAAGTCTATTCCAGAATCATTATTCCAAAGTTCATTTTATCAGATGAATCTCCAAATTGCAATCAGATTTGCAAACTGTCACATATTTCTGTAATTAATAGAATTTTTCTACAATTGATGTAAGTTTACCATAATTGGGTCTTTTATTACCATAATCAATCATTTATTGCTACAATCGTTGGAAGTTTTCTGCAATTGAACCTTCATTATGCTGCAATTGATAGAATTTTTCTGCAATTGACCAAAAGACGTGCACTTATTTGGCCAAAATAGGTCGGATTCCTCTGTCAAAACACTGCATTTTATCTATCTAAAACCTTGGAAAAATATCTTGTATCATGCGAAAGGTCAGTGTATACATATTACAAAATAATAAAGAATTAGTGAAATATCAAACATCTAGGATCATCCCTCTTTGTCAGTTTAGTTTTTGTTTCCCATTGATAATTCAAATAGTTCAAATTAGATTATCTTGATTACATTATCTCAGTTTCATCAATATTTTTTCAGTGACTCTGTCACATCTAAGGCAAGGGTCAAATCATATCTTATCATCATTGATCTCTAAGATCAAGAGAAATCGAGTTTTTTCTTATAATTACCCTTGTTAAATAGGAGCTTGAACTCACTTTGAGAGGTTGTCCCTTTTTTATTTATGTCACTCATTTTAGTTAAATCCTAGATAACACCATGTCGTTTACACCTTATGGAGGACCTTATACTAAGTCAAAGGCTAGAAAACAAAAATATGAATCCTACATTAACCTGTTTCCCCCATGGGAGGAACAACAAGAGGTCGACCCGTTTAAACACACTGACCCCTCTCTATACGATGAAAATGTGACTACACTTCCAGGTGATTCCAAAATGCCAACTATCTTTCAAGATATCACAAATGAAGAGCTAGAAGACATAGAACAAGATGTGTATTCTGCACAAGTGTTAGACGATGTGGTAGAATGAAATCTTGAAATATTCCTAGCGATGTTAATCAACAAAGGAGTAAAACTTCCCACTAAATTCAATGTATCCACAATATGGCCTGAGAACCCACTGGCGAGATGAAATACAACCAAAAACTCTCAAATGAATTATGTGATGTCTCAAATCTTGTTTATGTCATCATCAATTGCTACAACATCAGCACAGATCATATCTACACAAACTATCTCAACCACTCAAGCTAGCTCATCTTCCACTCAAAAAATGAAGGGGTCCCAAATGAGTGCACCAATGGTTTCTACTTTATCTCAGGCATCTACCTCATGGTCTTTCACATCAAGTGCTCAAGTTATTTCATCAGCACCTCAGAGGAGCACTAACATGTTTGTCACTACCCAGACATTGCAATCTATCCCTACTGGCTTTGGATCTAATGATTCACAACAACTCAGATCAATCTATGTAGGTTCAACATTTAGTTAACGTCTGCCAAGGGATAGATCTTTATTCCAACAAAGATCTCAACCATAATAGTCGCAACAACTTTGGACTAGCTCTATACCCTAGTATCAACAAAGCAATACATTGGGGAATCAATACCAAATTCCAAAAATATTATACATCCCAACACAAGGATCTCAAAGGCAAAGTCTTATACCAACTATGAGACAAAGATTCAATCTTGAAATGTTCCTCAGTCCCAGAAAGACATTCTGATAGAACAAGTGCAAACCCTGCAAAATCAAATGATGGATATGCAAAATCAAGGACAAACTAAGTCCTACACTACTGAGGACTTATACTCATATCCTTTTGATCATTCTTTACACATGTATCTATTACCAGCATATTTTGCAGTACCTAAATTTAACAAGTATAGAGGAAACACCAATCTTGTGGAACACATCAGGGAATTCTTTGCTAGTTGCATTGAAGTCGCACATGATGAAACATACTTAATGCAACCATTTCCACAAAGTATGGCCAGACCTGCAATAGAATGGTTCTCTCACTTATCACATGGTATTCACTCTTGGGTGGATTGGCTGAAAATTTTATCACTCACTTTCATCACAAGATATAACACAAGGTCAACATCAAGGACCTTTGTGATGTCAAGAAATGTGAGACCTACATTAGACTATTATAGTTTTACTATTTTGTTCTCATGCTTTCAGTAGTTTATGCTTTGACATACTTTGACTATCAGAGAGACTTTTTATACATTTGAGGATCGGTGGAATCCTATGTTATATATTCAGTACCTGATTTTGTAATCAGGGTACTTTTGAGATGTTTATGTTCTGATTTAGTTTCAGCTTATGTTGATGTCTTATATGGATCTAAATGTATGAATGTAATATGATGAAAATGGTTTAGGAAACCGATGCTAGGATATTTTAGTTCTAAATGCAATGTGGTTTATATGCTTACATATATTATTGACGTTATGTTATGTTTCATATCATGTTGTTTTGGATCTACTGATGTGTGCATTGAGTGTGCAGGAAGAGTTGACCATGGATCTAAATTGGGGACCCAGTACTGGAACCTATGTAAATACCCATGCTTTCCAAGGTCCTGTCTATATAAAGAGACATGGACCTCGTTGTTATGTGTTTATTTCATGAACGTGGGTTGCATGTGTGTTATTAAATTAGTAAATGTTCATGTTATCAAGTCATGTCTAATTTTTTAATTTTATGTGCCAAATTTGGCAAGTGTTGTAATTTAAATATTGACATGGCTAGTAAAGGGGAACCAAGGTAAGTCAAGGGTTAACTAAGTTCATCTAGGAGTAGTACCCAAGCTTACCCCAGGGTTAGAATTTTCTAGAATTTCCTTGACTTAGAATTTCGTAGGTTAACTTCAGGGTAAGTTTTTGAGGGTCTTTTGGACTCCTAGGGGGTAACCGGGGTCAGTTTTAATCACCCAACTTGGTACCCTATGGGTTAGGGGTCATTTTCTGTCATTAATGAGCCTCTAAACTCATTTATTACTCCCTTTAAGTGTCATTTTCATCTTTGAGCTAATTTGGAAGAGGAGTGTGACTTTGGTTAACCTCACTCTCTCTTCTACCCATGTTTCCTTTGACTTCACCCTTGGAGGCTTAGGAAGTGGTTTAGTTTAGGATTGGTTAGAGTTACCTCACCCTTGG
>MU227513.1:589988-605454 GCA_018584345.1 Thuja plicata | reverse complement strand
TTTTGTGGGGGGGGCGCGCGGTACACGGACCACCCACTGTGCGTAGCACAGTGGGGAGGCGCCGCTACTAGCGTCAGTCGCCCTGTATTCCCCCTCTGCCCAGCCATTGCGGGTGGTGCCACCGCCACCACGGCCACCACACTACCTACTCTTCGGCCGTCCCTTCGAACCCCGCTGCCGCCCTCCCTCCGCCGCCGGTGTATGATTCGGCCGCCTTCCCACTGCGTATCCTTAGGGTTTTAAACCCCTTTTTTTGTTGTTTGCATTGTTTCTTTTTTTATATATATTTATATTATGGCGTTTTAGATTTAAATTTCTTTTAGATTTAATCTGTTAATAGATTAGATTTTTTTTATTTAATGATTTGATTTTATATATAAAAGGGTTGATTTAAAATATAAGATTAAATTATTTTATTTGGGAGGTTAAAATCAACAAAAGGATATTAATAATTTAAATATGTTTTTATTATAGGATTAAAGATTAAATTTGGAAGATAATATGTTGTTCTTAAATTAATTTGTTATTATTAGATTTGCCCTTTTAAAGATTTATGCAACTAATTAAATAGGATATTAAAGTGCGTATGAAGTCTTAAATTTAGTATTTAGATTTGATTATGTTATTTTATCTAGATCTTTGGAATGCTTCGATGGATCAGATGAAGTTTTCTTTTAAATAAAAAAGGTTCACTTAATATGTTAGTTAGAAATAATGTTTAGGCTTTTATTTGATTAATGGGTAATTATAAGAATTAGAACGTTAATTATCTAACCGGATTTCTCATTTTAAAAATTATTATTATAACCTAGATAGTGTTTATTTACTTTGGGGATCACTGCAGACCCCTTACCTTCGCAATTCATCCTGTTAAGGGTATTATCGCACCCTTTGACCAGCATCGTTCTCGGTTGACTTTTGGTCAACCATGGTCAAACCCCTCTCTGATCAACTCTATTTTCGCACCAGGTGATCCTTGTACTCACGGGAACCTTAGATTCCAGTTTCATGCTTTTTGGAGATAGTTGACTTTTTGGTCAACATGGGTTGACTTTTTGGTCAACTACCTTGATTTGTGCATCTATGACTTCTTAGAGCTTAATAGTCCCTGGTCGTGTCCCTTCTCTTATTTTAGAGTTCAGTTGACTTTTGGTCAACTCTAGTTGACTTTTGGTCAACTCTATTTGACTCTTGGTCAACTGCCTTAGTTTTCGTGTAGATCCAGTTTGGAGCTTTAGACATCCTTTAGGATAGCTGTGAAAGCTATTCCCCTCCTTGTAACCTTTTTGGTCTCGTCATTCCCTTTGCACCATTTTGCATGCATGTGTTACCCTTGTGTTTGTTTTAGTATCCCGTTTTAATGCGTTATTAAAAAAAAAATTGTTAATGTGTTTTTGCCCAACTTTTTGGCATGACAAGAAAAAAGGACAGTCCTTTATAAAAAAATTAGAAAGATGGAGAAACACAATGAATAGGATCACATATGATGTTCCTGAGAAAGATCTAATATTCATGTTTGTCCATAATCTGATTCCAGACATGTCCTTTACTACAAAACTCCAACTCACTCCAAATTTCAAACAACTGATAAAACAAGGCGTTCAATGTGAGAAAAAATTAATCAAAACAAGAATTCTTACAGATCCTACTCAAACAAACACCACTAAAAATGAACATAATAAAGCTAAGTGGTGGAACAAAAATAAAAATTTCACCAAAGATGGTGTCATTGATGTCAAGATGGTCAATTATGCTCAACCAAATATTTCATTACAAGGGGTACCCATGCCAACTCAAACAACTGCAATGTGAACCCCGTAGGAAAATACTCAAGTTCAAATACCAACTACTCAAGTGGAAATAGTGTCCCAAAATCAACCCAACATGCAATACCAATAATTATTTCATTTTCCAAAATGTTAGTACACCCCACTAGGAGAATCAATCGAATCAATACTGAAAAAGTTGATCCAAGCCAATACGATCACTTTACCAAAAATTAGAGAATTTGAACATGGTGTTGTAAAACCTAAGTGGTGGAATCCTAATGATTTTTGTGAGTATCATCGGGTCAAGGGTTATAAGACATCAATTTCTATCGATTAAAAAATGTTTTACAATACTTAATTGAACAAGGGATAATCGATGTTAACAATACTCAATCCAAGAGTACCACAGATCACACCATCTTCAATGATCCTTTTCATAACCATAATAAAGAGAAAGCATCCACCTTTGGTAGTTATTCCAAGCAAGTCAATTATACATATTATACCTCTGATAGTAAGATAAATTGCATAAATCCTGCATAAAGCCAAGTTGCTACCATCACTATCAGAGATAATAATGCCAAATGCGTTGTTACAACTCGTCGTTCCAAAGTTGTCCTGCAAGGAATGCCTTATACTTATGATACACTAGTGAATCCCACACCATCTTCTAATCCACAACCTAGTCTGTTGGATCAATTCAAGTGCACACCTGCCCAAATATCCATCATTGAGCTATTACACCTATCCTCAAAGCATAAGCAAGCTTTGGACCAAGCTCTTCAAAATATAGTTGTCCCACGGGACATATCTCTAGAACATTTCCAAACCATGGTCAATTATATTTCTGCTAAAAAACATGCTACAAAACATTATTTACCACCATAAAAACCTTTGCATAATGATCCCATGCATTTTCTTGTCCAATTGCATAAACATACAATCCAACGAGTCCTCATTGATAACGAGGTTGGATTAAACATTTATACTCTCAATGTAATAAAAACCTTGGGTTCAGAATCTAGTATTGATGTCACTAGAAGAATAAATATTAGATAATATGATGAAGAATAAAGATCCTCTAAAGGTATCCTTATTTTACCAGTCAAGATAGGGCCAATTATCAAGAGCACTTTGTTCCAAATCCTAGACCTTGAACTAGGATATAATATGTTTCTCAAACGGATACATGAAATGCAAGATGTCCCTTCAACAAATCATCAATACATAAAGTTTCCCTACCAAGGAGAAAATATCATCATATAAGGAGATCCCAACCCCTTTCAATACTACAACACTATAAGAGGCAGTGCATATAATCTAGTACCATCAAATCAGGAAGGAAGTATTCCTTTCACTTTTGATTCCATTCCAAAGGACATACCAAGTAAGGCAATCAAAATATCAATCCAAGATAAAGGATGTGGTGAATACCACTCTGAGGAATCCTTCACCATCACCAACATGCCTCTATCTCCTAGATCATATGGAATTCCTAGACCAGTGGAAACAATTGAAGCTCCAAAACCAGTGATATTTAGATGTCTGCCTACTACATTTGTTAAATGGGGAGACCTAAGTCAATAAAATATCTTTGACCTAGACATTAATACATGGTTATATAAAGATCTATAAGAGACACCAATAGTACAAATACACTTGACACAATATGGGCCTGGATATAATATGATGCAATAATATAGATATGATGGTAAAACTGGTATGGGTCCAAGACAATAGGGATTGGTAGAATTATCTTTACCACCAACTCAAAGAAACAAAAGAGGACTATGATATGGTCAGGCCAAAACCAGTACAATTGTCCAAGATATTTCAATAGATCGACAAGAAATTGTTGAATCAAACTGGGGGCAAAATTGAGGACATAACCCAATCAGAAATATACTCCAACAAGTATTACCACTAGAAGTGGAAACCATAGATTCCCAAATAAACCTTAATCAGACAATATTGAATGATGTGGAAAGAGAAATACCTAACAAGCTTTCTAGCATGACTAATTCTCATGAGTATGAGTGGTTATCCATCCATAACTCTGAATCGCCTATTCCTAGACATTCCCCACAATCCACAAGTACCATAAACCTCAATGACATGTTCGACCAGTGGAACCTATATGATCAACCCTATATTGGTAAGAACGCCGACGTCCATTCCTTAGATAGTGTGTCTGTTATCTCTACAATATATTTTGTGGTCATTATTTTAAGTCAAATTCATGGAGTCAAGAAGAATTAGTCAGTGAAAGGAGATAGTCAAGTATTAGGCTCATCGGTAATGCACACTGAGATAATCGGTCAAGTGAAACAAGTTATGTGTAGTCGGTAAAGTAAAAGAGTTAAGAAAAGTATACCAAACACCTACAATTACCAAGCATCACACTACAGTGAGCACATGTGTATTAAACCAAGTTGATAGTCACTGAGTATTGAAGATCATTTAACCGAGAGAGATTAGTTACTCAATCGAGTTAAATAATTGATTCAAAACATGATCAGATCACATTTAATGGATTATCAGAGCATTAATTAAAATTATACAACCACGTAGAACAATTTATTACAAGATCAATGATTGAGATAATTCAAATTGAAGATCTAAGGAGAATATTAAATGAAAAAAGAAATTTTGTCATTTCCAAGAAAAAGAACAAGTACTGATGTAAAAGTGACATGGTCACCGAGCAGGATAAGAAGATCTAACGGTCCAGACAAATTCAAAGCATACCTAATGCATAAGACTAAGAGGTATAAACTCATCTATATATTGGATGAACTAGAGAGTTAAAAAAAGAGAGAAGAATATAGCAGTTATTACTGAGAAATTTGAAGGAGTTATTGAAGTGAAGTTATTAAAGAATAAGAGCAGAGAAGAGAGCACTGAGTTGAGATTCAACTACAACAGAGCTGAGTAGAGCAGTGTTAAAAGTTTGATATTGAGGTAACACATTTCAGAGCACATAGAGTCTGATCAGCATTTGTATTTGATGCAACATAACAGACATTGTTGATTTATTGATACTATTGTATTGAGACCTTTAAATCCCAATACTGGGTAGATCTTAATGAGTCTTGTATTTTTTAAATTCTTTAACATGGTACATCTCTAAGTGTAGAGATTGTCAAAATCCTTTAACCAAGTAGACTTTATAAGTCTTTTATACTCTTAACCAGGTAAGCTATCATAAATAGCTAGACTTTGTAGCTCTAATCGAGCACCCTTTATACTACAGTTGGTGAAGGTTGTGGGTGTCATCCCCACCGCAATTTTGTCCTCTAACCAAGGATTTCTGCATTACCAAAATATGGTGTTATGAGTTCTATTGTTTAATGTTTTTGATGTTATAGTTTAATAATATGTATATTAATTTTATTTCAAAGTTATGAACTCGGTAATTAGTATGCAACGTATATGGTTTATCAGTGAATGTGGTTAGAAATTTTTTAGTGGCATTGATTCACCCCTCCCCTCTTAGTCCCAACTTTCCATAGTTATTCCAAAAATTGGTATCAGAGCTCGTACTCTTGAGATAAAGGTTTGACCACCTAAGAGTGAAATATCTTAGACATGGAAAGTTATAGGAAATCTAAGAGGATTGATAATCTTGAATTTGAGTTGAAAATTTCACAAGAGTTAATCGCTAATTTGAGAAGAAAACTGGAAAAATCTCTAAGGATAAGAAAGAAACTATATGATAAACTAAAGGTTACACTAGAGAAAGTTGATACACTTGAAACAGCTTGTAAAGGCATTTTGAGTGATGAATATGATTCAAATATAAGAGAACTATTGGAAAAGAATGATTCACTTACCGAGCAGTTGGATTTAATGAAGAAAGATCTTGAAGAGAATGTCATAAGAATGACCGAATTGATTGTAGGAAAAAGGACAATTGAGGATGAAAAGAGAATGGCAGAAGATGAAAAAGACAAATTGAGATAAGGTTAACTAAGAAAGACAATGAAATCATGAGAATGACCCAAGTAAATCATTCTATGACTGACCAAATTGTAAACTCTAATCAAGAAGCTACTTTGAAAGAATTTGAGAATTTATCACTAAAATCTGAGGTTGAAAGACTGGACAGAAAAATGAAAGCTAATGATAGGGAGCCTCCTTGGTAACCTTATGAGTTTACTTTGAACTCTTGTTAGGCCACTCCTAGGACCTCTAGGTCTTCCTCAATCCACCCTACTCACTGGAAAGATTCAATCCTTCCCTCCAACCAAGAATTCTCCCTATCTTGTCAAGGTCTCCATTCTTGTGTTCTACAAGAACTCCTCAAATTTGCACCTACCAAGCCCTAACCATGAAATGGATTTTCAGGAGGTCAAGGGCTTCATTTCACTATTTATTGATCCTAATTTATGGTCTCAACTTATCAAGATTGGTCCAGTACCAATCGAGTTCCAAATCCCTACTATTCTAGGCTTGTAGCCTTTTTGCATAATTAGGCCTCCTAGTTTTTAGGAAACCTCAAAAATAGAAAAAATCTCTCAAAGAAAACCCTAATATTTTGTGGTATTCTTTAAGTAAGGAAAAGACCCACAAGGATTTTCTAGGCCACTTAGTCTAAAACTATCAGTACACCCTGTTTCCAGAATATGGCACATTTCTTGTGTTTAGACCAGTTTTGGGTCTTTGGGGTCAAAACTTGGAAAAATGAGATCATGGAAACTCCTCCATAGTTATGAGTACCTGCACAACATATCTCAACACATCCATGGCCTTCTTGGATCATGATAACACCCCCTGCAACTTTTAAACTCATTGTCACTTGCTTTCTCTAACCGGGCTATCAACTTAGCTCGCCTAGCGCAAGTGTTTAAAAATGCATGCCAGCACTTTTAGAGCTCCTCCTTCCATAGTTTGGTAGCTCCATGGACCTAGTCTCCATTCCTAGATGGTCATATAAAACCATTAGTGGGAAGTGGAGTTAGGTCCACATCTTCGCTCCTTGCCCAAAACTGGACAGCAAACAGTCCCAAACTACAAAATTTAAAACCTACAAAAACAAAACAACTACAAAGCAACTTAACTACTGAAAATGCTTGTAAACATGTCCAAAAACAACCTCCAATGATCATAGTTATTAATATAATCCATCCAATGCAAATAAAATGCAAAGATGCTTCAAATCTATTGTCACTTCATTCAAAACTCTTGGCTCCAAAATACCAGTCCGTACAAAATGAACTCCCCCCCCACCCACAATTAGGGTTTTTCCACCTTAAATATGTTGGATACCCATGTGCCAACCCTTCTATGGGTTTAAAAACTCTTAAAACCTTGAAATCCTCTAGACAATAAAATGTTGTCAGCAACTTTGAAAAGTTGTTAATGTTGCATAGCAACATTTTACATCTTTTAGCCAATCACACTTTTTAAATTTTTTCTCCACCAATCTACCTTAGCTAACTTTAGCTAGACTAAATAGGGTATCCATGGACCCTAATTACCACCATGACATCACTCTACCCATTGATGACATTGTCAAGGACAATCCAATAAACAAGAGCCCAAAAAGAGTTAATCTACCCAAAATGAAGCATAAGATGAAACTTATCTAAACTACTCTTGGTCAACATGACCTTATATAATTACATTTCCCTACTAGAGGGTCTTACACACACTAGCACACCAAAATGACAAGAGACTACCATGTTTTCTTGGCATCTCCAGGGTGCTCCTGCACCAGCTGAGAAGGATGCCAATGAAGTATTGAAAAGAAATGAAGAATCATTGAAATCACTGGACAAACAGTTTAAGAGTAAAAAATTACCGAATGACAAAACATGAATTAGATTTAATGATAACAGCACTATCGAGCAAGGAGAATCATCTAATCCACTGAAAGATCAAGGTACATCACCCCCACTGAAACCAAAGAAGCCAAATTGCAACTATTGTGGGAAACCTGGGCACATAGCTAATGTTTGCAGTAGAAGAAAAGGTAAAGTACCAAGTACACCTAAATTTGATGGTTATTTTTTTAGATGTAATAGGTATGGACATCAATATTTTGAATGTAGAACCAACATTGATAACAACACAAGGAAACCTAATTTTAATGGTTATTGCAACAATTGCAAAAAATATGGTCACAAATCAGAAGAATGCAGATCAAACAAAAATAAAGAGAAGTGGGTACCTAACTGAGAAAATGCAACAACTGATCAAGCAAGTACATTTATACCATGGGATTATAATACAAGGATTTCATGTTTATCTTGTGGAAGATATGGACACATTGCCGCAAATTTCATGTTGATGCCTCGAAGAAATAACAAAAGATCATGGAGGAACCTTGGCATGGCATGCTTCCATAGTCATAAGATAGGACACCTAGCAAGGAATTGAAGATACCGAGGAGATGCACCGACAAAAGATGAATCTACAAAGAAAGGACCACCTAATGTTGAAGAAATTAGAGAAAAAATGAACAAAACTAGGAGGAGAAAGACTCAGGAAGATGGAACATCATTTGGAACCATAGACAGCACCATCTCTACTGATTTGGGTGCATCGAGCTCCACCTAAATGGTAAGAGGTATGTAGGAACTTCGTGCTTATCATAAATCTTACTTTAGTTCCTATGCATTAGAGTTAAGGTTCATATCAGCATATCAAGATCTAGTTGGATAAGTTGTGAAATTTTGTTTGAACATTGTAATATATGGTTTTTTTTTTTACTCATTCAAGCAAAGTAACTATGCAGTTGGTATAAAGGTATAAGGGACTCAACAAGTGCATTTAATGCACATTAATAGAGCCATTGGAACCCTAATTGTGAAGGAAAGTTATAAATAGGTCAATTTGTTATTCATTTATACCTAACATTTTCAAAGAGTTTTAAAGCATATTGCAAAGAGATCACTTTGAGAGAAACAAGGTGATTCCAAGATATTTTTGTATCTACTTAAGAGCATTTCAAGACATTTCTATGATAATTGTTTCAAATTGAGTTGTATTAGCGAAGTCGTGTATTGTTAGTGTGCCCTAGTTTGTTCAAATAATACATTTGAAGGTAGTCATAGCACCAAGGATGTAGAGACCAGTGTTAGTAAAGGATTTTGAACCAGTGAACCCTAAGTAAAAATTGCCCCCAACTAAAGCTATAGAAACAGATATGATGGGAGCCCTATCCTCAATCCTGTCATGAGTAATTTTGATTAAAGATGTTTGCACATTTATCCATTGTAAAATCAAAGAGTTGTGTGAAGCAGAGATTAACACCTCATTCAACAAGTTGCGAGTAAATGGGAAAGTTAAGGATGAGCATACACACCTGGAAACTAAAGGCTTAATTCATGCAATGCATCTATCGAGGTTATTCAAGTGTGAATGGGTGAAAATTGTACTCAGCTGATTACATGACCAATTTATGTGGTTAGATCAACCTCTAAAGATCACTAAGGATGTCTGCACATCATCAATGGATTCCATATTGGAGACAAACCCAAGGCTATAAAGTAAATTGACAAAGATAAGCTCTCTGAGATCACAAAGACACAATGGGATGGCACATGAATGAGGATATCTACTGTGGAGGATCTCGAGTTAAGGTACACATGTAATACCATATCTTACTGAGTATTTCAATCATCTCGAGTGGATAGTGTACCATGTGGAGTAGTAGACCTTGCATTTAAGATAGTGAAAAGATGACTTCAGATAGATCTTTGTGAAGTTTTGTTGAAGCAAATAGATGACAACATGAACACAATCAGAAAGGTGAAACCCAACACTTTGAAATTTTGTTCATTGTTGGTATGAATTTTCTTTTACTATCAAAGTTCATTTCCCTCTAATGGAGATATAGTTTGTAAAACTGATAAGACAGTCATCTATCAAATAAATGAATGTATACAAAGTTTAGGAGAAAATTTTGATGCTATCATGACTGATTAACTTTTTAAATTTCAAGCAAGAATGCATAAAAGATATAGAATTTCACCACATCTGATTACTAAGTATCAAGAAAATGTATGTTTTGAGGTAGGCATTGATGTTTATATTATCAAGTTTTTTGAGCCTAGAGTTGAATAGATTCAACCGATGGGATAGGAGATGGACATTGATATTGGTTCACAAAAAATAGAAGTACTACTTGCTAAACCAATTGATCCTAAATCAAAAAGGTATGGAACCTATGAAGAAGTGAAAGAAAATATCAAGCAAGGTATAGTGATACCTAAGGAGATAAGGAAATCAACCAAAATGATTGAAGATATTTCAATATCTATAGGACTTGAGGACACTGAAAAGGATACTGAGACCGACATATCAATTGACAAGAAACTTATGATTAAACCATCTCTGAGCATAAGAGGTACAGGAAGGAACACTAGGTCCTCTGTACAACATAAAGAGAAGGACACTGAACCTATGCCTAAAAGAGGTAAAAACTATGTTTCAGGGAGATGTAGAAACAAACCTACATAGTCAAGGAGGAGATTGCTACTCATAGCAGATAGTGGCACTAAGTCAGATAAGGAAGTGAAGACTACACCAGTTTCAAAACTATCACTTGCACCAAGACATTTTTAGGACTCTCTTGAAGCTTTGAAGAATTCTGGAGGTTTTTGTGGTATAAGACAATGGAAATATGAGAAAAGAAGTGAAGGCAAAAAAAAGAAGATTGAGGATGAAATAGTTTTCACATTGTACCAATTTAGGCTAACACATGTGGAGGTTGCAGACAAGTTATCTGAAGAACTTTACAAAAAAATTGATGCACAATGGAAGTATGAGACCAATGCAGAGAATAAAATGAGAGAAAGGTCATTGGTAATAATCATTCCCAACCTTAATACTACAGAGATAGATGAATAATTGAAGAAGTATTTAAATAAATTTATAGTCATGGGAAGATCCCTAAGGATAATAAATGGAGAACTAGAATCAATTGCAAAGGAAACACATAAAAAATGAAAATATATATTTCACTTAGATGATACCGAGTATCAGGAAGCACAAAAGAATAAAGGTGCAACCACTATTGATAAGGTAAAGGAAAGCACAAATCAAATAGATCCTATCGATCTTACTACTGATAATGCATATATTCTTATTGAAGATGTACCTGAGGAGGAAGATCCAACAAAGCAGATATCAAAAGAGGAAGATGTACTGGATGCACAAGTAAATGAAACTGAATGCATGGATATTGATAATGCACCATTGCAAAGTAAAGATCCAAGAATGGGGCAAGTTCATAGTTACACTGATGTTCAAAATGTTACTATTAAAGTTACACCAGTTACACAAACCATAGCAACCGAGCAACCTATGGATACTAATAAAGAAAAGGTTGATGAACATAAGGTCACCGAGACCAAACAAGAAAAGAACACTAATTTCAAACCCCCAACCGATACAGATGGACAACAACAAAATATACCACCTACAGACATAATGAATGTTCAGAATATACAAAAGACACAAGACACTCAAAGAGAAATGCAGCAGGAATCAAAAATTCAAGAGAAGAGTGAGGAGAAACAAAAGGATGCAAAAAAATAGGAAGAGAACAAAGTAGAAGACAAGGCTGAAGAGAGCATATCAAGAATACATGCTGAGTCACTAGATGCAACTAAGGTATCATTTTATAAATCCTCTAATGGTGAGAACAAGTTGATTGAGAAGAAGAAGACCAAGAAGAGGAAGCACGTTATTAATTTGAGCAAGCCTATTATCACACCGAAGGCTGGCCCTAACTCAATGAAGCCTAAATAATTGGCCATATATGTCGAGTTAGTAGTTCAAAAGGCTAAACAAGATACGTTGTTGGCAAAGAAGAAGAAGAAGGTATACATATTGGAAAATGTAAAGGAGATTTTCAAGGAGATTTTTCCTGATGCTATAGTTGATGAATCTAAAAATCTATTAGACCAAGTTGGTGATTTAGCCCAACAGATTAAAGGACCCAACAAGGATATGACTAAATACATGTTGAAGATTCACAAAGATTCTATGGAGAAGAAATTGATGGAAGATTTATTGCAATAAATTGATGTAGATAAGGTAACTCTTTTCGAGTTATGTTCTGAAATTGAATCCCAATTGACATCCATCATTTCCTTATTTCAAAAGTTATGTATTCTTTCAAACTTTACTAAGGAAATCAAGAAGAAGGAGGAAGACATTGAAAATGAGGTTACTGAGAAGCTACAGGAACTAACTACCAATCCTAGATCATTCCATACTTACTACTCTAAAATCCAAGAACTCATGGGAATTCAACATTCATTGAGAAAAGAGGAGAATAAAGCTAGATTGGAATTGCTTGAGCTGCAACAATTGCTCATTCCCCAAATCCAATATATGCAGATAAAATTGAATAAAGCCAAAGAACTAGAAATCTTTCCAGATTTCAGCACACTAGACACTATAGTTGGCCTATCTACAAACATCACAGAGTAGATTGTTGTGCTACAGAATCTCTGAGACACATAGGAGACTGTACTTGCAAGTGTATAACAAAAGTATAAGCATATTTTTTATAAGTAAGCTCTAAGTTTTGATACTTTTTGTCAAAAAAGGGGGATAGATACATTACAATATAGAAAGGGGATAGATTGATGTATATAGATATATTTGTGAAAATAAATATATGTGTGTGTGTGTGTGTGTGTGTGTGGAAAATGAAAAAAAAGAAGAGAAGAGTTGTATAGGTATATGTATAGGTAGTAACCTACAAGGGGGAGTTACAAATTTTGATGACTTTGGAGTTTTTGTCAAAAATTCCCAACTAATGTGAAAGGGGGAGATTGTTATCCCTACAAGATATTGTTTTGTCATTAGTTTAAGTCAAATTCATGGAGCCAAGAAGAATTAGTCAGTGAAAGAAGATAGCCAAGTATTAGGCTAGTCGTTAATGCACACTGAGCTAGTTGGTCAAGTCAAACAAGGTAAGTGATGTTGGTAAAGTAAAAGAGTTAAGAATAGTATATCGAGCATCTACAGTTACCAAGCATCATGACACACTATGTACATGTGTAGTACACCAAGTTAATATTCACTGAGTATTGAAGATCATTTAACCAAGAGAGAGGAGTTACTCTACCAATTTAAATAGTTGATTCAAAACACAATCATATCACATTTAATATATTGTCAAAGCATTAATTAAAATTCTACAAGCACTTAGAATAGTTTTTTACAAGATCAACGATTGAGATAATTTAGATTGAATATCTAAGGAGTATATTAAATGGCAAAAGAAAGTTTTTCATTTCCAAGAAAAAGAAGAAGTACTGAGGTAAAAGTGACATTGTCACCGAGTAGGATAAGAAGATCTAAGAGTCCATAGAAATTCATAGTATACCTAGCACATAAGATTAAGAGGCATAAACTCATCTATATATTGGATGAACTAGAGAGTTAAAAAAAAAAGAGAAGCAAATTGTAGTTATTGCTGAGAAAGTTGAAGGATTTTTGAAGTGAAGTTATTGAAGGAAAAGAGTAGAGAAGAGAGCACCAGGCTAAGAAAGTTGAAGGAGTTATTGAAGTGAAGTTATTGAAGAACAAGAGTAGAGAAGAGAACACTGAGGTGGGATTCAGCTACAACAGAGTTGAGAAAAGCAGTGTTACAAGTTTGATATTGAGGTAACACATTTCAGAGCACGTAGAATTTGATCAGCATTTGTATTTGATGCAAGATAGCAAACATTGTTGATTTATTGATACTTTTGTATTGAGAGCTTTAAATCCCAATACTGGGTAGATCTTAACCAGTCTTATATTTTGTAAATCCTTTAACATGGTACATATCTAAGTGTAGAGATTGTAAAAATACTTTAACCATGTATACTTAACAAGTCTTTTATACTCTTAACCGGGTAAGCTATCAAAAATAGCTAAACTTTATAGCTCTAACCGAGAACCCTTTATACTACAGTTAGTGAAGGTTGTGGGTGTCATCCCTACCACAGTTTTGTTCTCTAACCAGATATTTTTGCATTACCAAAATTATGGTGTTATAAGTTCTATTATTTAATTTTTTTGATGTTATGGTTTTAAAAGATTTATATTACTTTCATTTCAAAGTTATGAACTCGATAATCAGTATACCAGTATTTGGTTTATCAATGAATGTGGTTAGAAAGTTTTTAGTGTCACCAATTCACCCCTCCCCTCTCAGTCCCAACTTTCCATAATTATTCTAACCATGTCTACTTCCCATTCTAGATTTTTCTAACTATCATTGCAGTTCCATTCGCCCAAGCTGAGTTTGTGTCCCACATTGACCTTTGTTTAGTCTACCCCAAGTTAATAGATTGGGACAAACAAGGAAATCCTGGCATAGAAATTTTTTAAAATGATGAAGTCATTGTAGACTCGATGGGGCTTCATAAGGAATACCATCAGGAGATCATAGGGCACAATTCTCCTTTGACTTAGATAGATCAACATACTTTAGGGAGGATGCTCCTCTTTCTAGTCGCAAAAGTAAAAATAAAAGCAAAAAAGAAGACTCATTAAGTGAAAACCAAAAGGTGCTTTCTGACCATAAAAAAGTAAAGATAAAGGATGCATCTTCTGGTGAAAACCTCTTTGAGGCGCCAAAGGATGGAAAGTTGGATCTTCTCCCCTTAAAAGAAGAACAATCAACATTGCTAGCAGAGGTAGTAAATCTAGGGGGTGAAAAGACCCCTAAGAGAATCTATCTAGCTAAATCCCTTTCACTTAAGGAAAGAGGAAAATTTATTGGTTTTTTCAAAGAATGACATAACAACTTCACTTGGTCTTATGTTGGCATGCCAGGTTTGGATCCAGAGCTCGTACTACATCACCTACCACTTTTTCCAAATGAAAAACTAGTAAAACAGAGGTTAAGAAAGATGCATCCTCGCATTTGTCTACTTGTCAAGGTTGAATTAAAGAAACTTCTAGATGTAGGATTCATAAGACCCATCCCATATGGGGACTGGATATCAAATCTGGTGGCAGTTACAAAATATTGTGGTCATATTCAAATATGCACAGACTTCAGGGACTTGAACAAATCATGTCCAAAAGATGATTTCCCATTACCCAATATTGATATGATCATAGATTTGACAATGGGGCATCAAATTTTGTCACTTATGGATGGATTCTTAGGTTATAACCAAATAAAAATTGCACCAGAATATCAACATAAGACAACATTTACTTGTGCATGGGGTACTTATTGCTAGAATGTGATATCATTTGGCTCAAGAATGCAGGTGTCACCTATCAATGCGCCATGAAAACAATATTTCATGAATTGATTCATAAAATAATGGAGGATTATGTTGATTACATACTAGTGAATTCAACACTCAGAGAAACTTATCTACATGTTTTGGGTCAGATATTTGATAGAATGAAAGATTACAAGGTGTGACTCAACCCAAAGAAGTTTGCATTCAAAGTTATTATTGGAAAACACCTTGGTTTCATTGTATCACACAAAGGTATTGAAATAGATCCAAAAAGGGTTAAAGAAATCCTTGAAATGTCACAACCTACAAATGTGACACAACTATGGGGTCTACAAGGAAGATTACAATCTATTAGGAGATTCATCACCCAACTAGCAGATAAGTGTTATCTGTTCCAACACTTACTACATAAATATATAATCTTTGTATGGACAGAACAATGCCAACAAGATTTTCAAACTTTCAAAGATTATCTATTGAAAT
>MU227513.1:578637-589681 GCA_018584345.1 Thuja plicata | reverse complement strand
TAAGTCATCAAACAAAGCTCATTACACACATAGATACATTAAAATACTTGTTGATTAAAGCAACATTAACTGGACGATAAATGGGTCATGATCTTAAGCAAGTTTTATATTGAATACATGGATTAGAAGGCTATCAAAGGGTAGGCCATTTTTGATCAACTGGAAAAAGAACCAATTCCATATCATCAACCTATAGTGTTAGATTTTCCAGATGAATCAATCCTTACATTATAACCAGTAATAGAAGTATGGCAGTTATTATTTGATAAATCATACATGAACCATGGTGCATGACCAAGAATAGTACTCATCACTCTGCAAAATGATGCAATTCCAAAATATTTTTGACTCAATTTTCCATGTACAAATATCATATTTGAGTATGAAGCTCTGGTCATCAGATTAAAAAAATCTATCTAATGGAGGATAAAGAACCTGAGAGTCTATGGCAATTCCCAGTTTGTTATCAGCCAAGTTAACAATGATTACATGACCAAAGATGAAAAACTTGTCTCATGTATACAATTTATGGACAAATCATGTGCTTCTTTTCATTACATTATATTTGAACAAGTTACAAGGGTTTAGAACAAAGTAGTAGATGTGATGGATACTATAGCATCTTTGATCGACATGTCAGGTAATAAAACTAGATTCCAATTTTTGGTAGAACAATTGATGATACCAGCATATAAAGATTCAATAACAAACTCAGTATGTGTCCTTGTTGGTCTTGAGTCTCCCTAGTACAATGACATGTATACTTACCTACAAACCAATACCCTACCGCTCAAACTATCTAGAAACTAAATGAAGTCCCTAATCTGACAAGCCTCTAGGTACACCCTTCTCGCTAATACTTTATGTAGAAAAAGTTTATATGGAAAGCTCTTAATATGTCTCACTTCCACTGAATCCTAGAGGGCCTTATACGAGGTTCATGAAGGAATTTGTGGGTCCCACGCAGGTGGTAATAGTTTAGAAAAGAAAATCATCAGGATGTGATACTATTGGCCGACTGTAGAGATAGATGCTCATAAGTATGTACAAATATCTCGACAATGTCAGATACATGGAGATCTTATTCATGCACCAACTCAAGAACTCCACCCCATCACTTCACCATGGCCTTTTTCAAAATGGGGATTTGACCTAGTGGGAAAGCTTACACCACTTCCTCTAATGGTCATAAATACATAATTACAGCAATAGAATACTATACCAAATGGGTGGAAGCAATTCCTCTCACATATATCACTGGTAAACAGATCTCCATGTTTATACTAAACCACATCATCTTTCGGTAGGGGATCCCTCAGACCATACTTACTGATCACGAAATGCCTTTCAAAAATAAAGATGTCAAGGATCTTTGTGAGAAGTTCCAAATATAAAAAGGTTTATCTTCATTTTACTATCCCTAGTGAAATGGAAAAGTTGAGGCAACTAACAAAATAATCCTAAAAATCTTGAATAAAATTGTCAATGAATCGGGTCGAGACTAGTATTTGCAACTCATTCCCGCATTATGGGGATAAAAAAATAAGTGTGAGAACACCTACAGGAGAAACTCCCTTCTCCTTGGTATATGGTTCAAAGGTGGTTCTACCCCTCAAAATTTAAATCTCATTCCTCATAATATCACTGAAGAATATCATATCAGATGAAGACTATAGAGTTGCTAGACTTAGTGAACTGGAACTGCTAGATGAGAAACGCAAAAATGCAATAAATCACTTACAAGGCTATCAGACCCACCTTAGAATAAATTATCATCAAAAAGTTAGGCCATGTGCCTTTGAGGTAGGAGATCTTGTACTCATGGAAAATAAAATAAAAATCAAGCATAAAGAGTTAAACCAGGCAAGTTTGAGCCTAATTGGCTAGGACCATATGTCATTATCAAATCATGCGACAGTGAAGCATATCAACTGGCAACTCAAGAAGGAGATTATCTCCCTATTTATATCAATATCATGCACCTAAAAAGGTTCTATGCCTGAGATCTCAAGGCCAAGTATACATGTCATATATGATCCTGAAAAAAGTACAAAAAAAACACAAAAAGTTACCTTGGTGAAAACCTGGCAAACAAGTGCCTTGGCAACAAAAAAAAATACAAAAAAGAGAAAATTAAAGAGAAACAAAATCACTCTCTCATGAAAACCTAGAAAATAGGCACTATTAGGCAGGTACCTTCGTCAAAACTTGGTAAACAGGCACCAAGTGTTAAGGTCATGCTTCTCCATCAATGAACTCCAAAAGATTAAGCTTGTACTCCCCGCATAAAAGATTGAGTACCCAAACTTATAAGAGAAGCACAATCCCCTTTGAGACATCACACTTATGCATGTCTTATATTGACTTAATAGATATGGGGTAGTCTAAAATGTCCTAAAAAAATCTAAAAAATCTAAAAAGTCTTGAAAAAATCTAAAAATTCTAAAAAGTCTTGAAAAAATCCTAAAAAGAGAAAAATGTCTAGAAGAAATCAATCATAAAAAAATTGAATATTGCAAATATTTCAAGAAATAAATCATCTATGTCATCAAAAAGCAAGTGATGATCAAACAATCAATCAAATATCAAAACTATGAGCTTTGCAAATCAGCAATAGACTCATGTGACTCAACTTATCAACAATCCAATCTGTCATCAATCAAATGATTCAATCTATCATTAATCAAGCTATCAATTGACTTAGACAGTGATGGATATACTCAAAACCAGACATATTCATCTTATATGAACCATCTATTCTTGAAACCAGACAAATCTGCAATCAACCATCAAAAACCAAGTCAATCAAGGAACAATAAGGTTGTTGACTAGGTCACTCATGCCAATCTATTATCAATTTAGCTTTCATGATTGTGTTCTTACACTCCTCAAGGATACCACTGAGTGATGAGAGTGGTTATGATATATCATAATCTTGTTTTCTCTATTTTTTGTATGTGGAGTGTTTCAATCTAATTCTGGGGCAAGGATCATTCAGGATAAATGTGATAGGAGTTGTCACGCATCTGGCAGCTACGCAGTTCCATGATCTGGGCTAATCCCTACAAAATAATTGAACATTCCTTATCTATTATTTGCTTGTTGTTATCAAAGATTATAGCGGTATCCAAATGGTTAATATATGGGTGCATTTGTATCTCTTTCTTTTCATAATAAGGTGCAATGACGAATAAAGATTGGAATATATGGAAACAGATTGGTTTCATCAATCATACTTTATAGAATTCTTTTTTCCAAACTAATCTCACACTGTCTTTCTTCTAACTAACACATGCATGGACTCAAATACATTGTGCATTTTAGGTTTGCATTCATTTATTGCATAAAAAAATAAGAATAAAAGAAAACATGTCCATACATCATACATGGTAGATCATATAATCAATACATTAATCATCAACAGACATATAGTTAGTACATCATAGATAAATAATATAGAAATGAATTCATACAAAGAAACCATCATGCATCCATATGTCAGTATCATAGGAAGTAAACATCATACATCAAGAGTCTGCATAATCTGAATCACATAGAGTGCATATAATCATAAAAATCTCATAGAACTGCATATCATATAGAATCATATCATAAGTCATAAAAAGATGCATAAATGCCACCAAAAAGGGAATCTCATATATCACGTGTCTGTGTATAATGGGATCTCACAAGTCTATCAAAAAATCCATAGAATGTCAACAATATCGATACAAAAATGATACAATAGAGAAATTCAAGAGCTACTACCCCCACCCTCACCACCAAGCAGGCAAGGAGGTAGCATCTTGTAACCACCTGGATTTGGTCTGCTCTGACCATAGACCCTATTTTCCCTAAGTGTGATCATACCCCCAATTATGTCACGACAATGTTTTTGATTACGGTAAAAGCAGGTTTTGAAGGGAACCCCGAAACCCTTTAACATTGGCATAATTCATTTTAAATCAGATTTAATGTCCTAGGTGATTTTTATCACTAAATTATATTAACTACTACAGCCATACAATTCAAATCAATTCAAACCAATTAAAACTGATCAAATTCAAAACATGGCTATAGTATTTAATCATAAAGGAATTAAATATGTTGGTAAGTTTACTCCTAGGGAGAATATGACTTATTTTTTGTTGTCATTATGGCAACAAAGTCATATGAATTTTTGATAGCAAACTTTGAAGTGAAAATTGACTAAGTATAGAAGATAGGACAGAACAGAGATATACAGATGATCAGAGCACCAGTGCACATGTGTACAACCAATTCAGACTAAGTGCCTTCAAACTTAAGCTCTATGATATGTTTTTTTGATTACCCTAGACACACATGATCAGATAAGAGAGTACAGCTAAGTTACATCAATTTGAAGTACCTCTAGCAGTTCAGGAAAATAGAGTACAGAGTCGACCTCAGTTTTTGATCAGTGTATAACATTTTGTTTTGTAAATGCTATGCGTCTATTATATTATTTTTTTAATCATGTCTCAATCACTCCTATAATCATGCTTAAGCGAATTAGTTTGGAAGCGTTGTGTATATTGTTTTTGGGCTGACTAAGGTCTTGTTTATAGTCGTGTCTATTCAGGCATGAACATATATATATGACATGCAAAGTTGTATTAGAAAGTGTCAAAGAAATATGTAGAGCAGAGATATAAAAGAATAGTATAAGATGTCAGAATTAGATAAATCTCTTTAAGAGAATAAGAGAATTAGCGCATAACAGGAATTGATAAGACAATTGTGTCACATACAGTAGTTCACTTTTGGATATAGTGTATATCTATTATCAAGGAGGTTGTAGCCTTCATCCTATTGAGAAGTGAGCTTTTTGGATAGTGAGTCCTCACCCCTAAAAGGGTAATTTGTAAAAGAATCCTAACAGGGTCAAACCCTTAACTAGGTCAGTGTACTTGCATTGTAAATACTACTCCTAACAAGGCAAAGGAACTTTAACATGTTCTTTATACTAGTGCAATATTTGTGGGTACTAATTCCCACCGGGGTTTTCCTCTAATCAAGGTTTCCCCGTAATCATATCATGTGTTATGTGTTCTTTTTTTAATCTTCAATTGATACATATTTGATTTATGTTTAAACTTGTTGAAATATAATAAATAGACAAATACAGATTCACCCCCCCCCCCCCTCTCAGTGTTTCTAACATTTGGTATCAGAGCTCTGGTCCTCTAAAAGAAAGTTTAACCACTTGAGGAGATCATGGATTCAGAAGAAGCAAAACATCTGCAAAAGAATCTTGAATTAGCCCTTGAAGATCTTGATAGATCTAAAAAACAAAATGAAGAACTAAAATTAAAAGTTGATGGCTTTGAAATGCTTATCAAGAAATTAAGGAAAGATCTAAAAGATTTCTCTACCAATGATTTGGGAAAAATGGTCAAGAAGCTAAATGAAGAGAACATGTCTTTGAAAGATAAAATTAAAGATCTAAATGAACAACTTACAGATAGCCTAACAGCCATTGAAGAAAATACCAAAGAGAGTAAATAATTAGATGATGAACTTATGCAAGCAAACATTAAAATCTTGGAGTTGGAAAACATCAAGAAAAAGATAGAATCTGAATTAACAGAAGCAAAAAACAAGATTGATAAACTACACACAAGTTCTGATCTAATTCAATCACAACTGTATGCATAGAAGTTAAAAGGTGACACCACTGGTATGCGATACAGTGTAGCTCAAATTGAAATCAATTCAATGCAAGAAAGAAATAAATCACAAGAGACATCCACTGAAGCAAAGAAACTAAGAATATTGTTGAGGCTAAAACTGAACCACCTAAAGATGAACTCAAGCAAATCAACAGAACTTGTTATGCTTGTAACAAGCATGGACACTTGGAAAGAGATTGTAAAGAAGTAAGACCTTTAATGGTTATTGTTACTCCTATAATAATTTTGGTCACAGGGATATTCATTGCAGGACAAATCAAAGAAATCAGTCACAATAGAACCAAAGGAATCAGACTCAATACAATCAGAGAAATCAACCTCAAAGACACTTGTAGAAAATTACATGTTAGATATGTAATTAAAATGGAGACACAGCTTAGCAGTGCAGCATGATGAATAATAACATCAGACCTCCTATCATCTATCACTCATGTGGAAAATTTGGACACATCTCAAAGTTTTGCAAGTCAAGAACACAAAGACAAGAGAATCCTAAAAAGTCTCTATTTGAAGAATCTAGAGAAGTTAAGTTTGTACAAGCTAAAGTTGATTCAGATAAAATATGGGTTGAATTAAAGAAGGTAGTAGATGCATCCATAGTGGATACACCTTCTACTTCTGATTAGATGATCATCATGGTCTTAGGGGGAGCTATTCTAGCTATAAACCCCTGCGTAGCTGGTATACTCACCTCTGAGTATGTGCCTATGGATTTATGTATGTGATCACAAATTGAGGAAGTATGCATGCACACATAACCAGTACTTCAACAAGAACTAATTTGGAAACTCTCAATGAAAACTGTGTATGATAGCAAACATTAAATGTAGTAACCTTTATATAAGTCGATAAACAATCTATTATCTTCACATTTGCATTTGAGATCATAAAATTTGAAGATCACAAGAGCATTGAGTATCGAAGCACTGAAGGATAACGGATTTTATGGTTAATTGAATGGATCAAATTTGGAATGGAACCCTAGCAGTCACGTCATTTCAGAATTGTGGTGGAACCCTATTTAATTGATCAACAAGTGAGTATGGAAACCCTTGTAGTCTTTGACATTGCTGAAAAGAAGAGATTTGTCTTTAAGAAGCTTCCATTCAATTCTATTCTAGATGATGTAGAAGGGGAATTTTCTAAGACCCTGCTAGGAGTCCTACATGTAGAAGATATTCGTGCATATATATATTGCAAGAAGGAAATAGATGGAGATAATAGTATAGCAACTCTTGTGGCTTCAATGATGAAACCATACTATTCATTCAAGCATGAATATGCACATCTCACTAATAACCCTATCTTTGAGTATTCTAATGTGCACAAGTTTTATGAGCCATAATGGGTTAAAAACCTACTCTGCAAGATACATGATGACCTTTATTGGATTGGTGAAGTTCCTATCTGCATAACTACAGACCTAATTTATGAAATGACTGGACTTCCTAAGACTGGACCAGTTCTTCCCACTGGTAAGGATGTTAAGAAGCAAGTGGAACAAGTATTCTTATCCAAAAGTGATAGGTGTGGAATGACTATTAATCCCATTGAGGCAGATGACATCAAATTAGTCACTATGATCCTAGGTTATAAGTTCCAGCATGCAAGCAGACTGAACAGTGTATCTGCAGAAATTGTCCTAGTAGCAATAAAAATGGTGAAGGATAATACACATTATAATCTATGTGAAATATTGCATGCATAGTTGATTGACAACATTAGTGCTGTAAAGCATGACAAGAGAAAATTATTCATATTTGGCTCTTTGATCATCTATATCTACTTCCACATTGTTGGTAAAGTTGCCAATCTTTACCTAGATATGAGTAAACACACCATGTCACAAATTTCATTAAAAGCTACATTAGAGAGTAGTGCAAAAGATTCTATGGACATGGATATCAAAACATTCAGGATTAAAATGCAGAAGAGGTTCAGGATACCTAAGAAGATAGTTGAAAAATACAAAGACACCATATGCTTCATGGTGGAAACTGACTGTACTTGCATGGAGGAAGTTGAACCAAGGACAAAATGGATTCATCCACTTGGATATGAAGTTGAAGAATAGGTTTTGGAAGGGTATGCACAAGTTCTCCTATCTGCACCCAAGGATCCCAATGAACCTAGATGGGGTACTTACAGAGAAAAGACAAATCATGTTGATTATGTCTTGTATAGTGCAGAAAACAAAAGGAAGGCATCAAGGATTACTTCTAATATCCTAAAAGTTCATGGGGTTACACAAGAAGACCCAGACAGAGCTAGGGAAGCTAAGATTTCTAAAGAACTTGAGAAAAATCCTACAGACGTGAAAATGGAAAAGTCTGATGATATTCCTAAGAAGAAGAAGAATAAGAAATTTGATGAAGGTACATCTACACCATCAACTACCATTGTTCTAGAAACCTCTCCACCTTCTATACCCAGTAAGATAACTAGAAGGAAAAAGCAAGTTCCTACAAGTCACCCATCCTCAAGGACCACAAGGAGAAAGGTAAAGAACACTCAAGTCCCTCCTGAGGTAGGATTTAGACCTATTCTAAGTGTCTTAAAGAATAGAATTGTTAATGAAGGAAGACCAGACTCAATTGCAAAGGTCTATGACAAGTATCAGGAAATAGATAAATCAGAAATACATACTATGATTATCACTCACATGATCAAGTTTAAAAGGTTAGTTATGGAACTTAAAATAGTGATACCAGACAAAGTATGTAACATACTTGATGTATTAAAAAGGAAAGAAATTGAAGAGGATATGAGGATAAGAGAAGAAACATTAGATAGTCTTCTCCCTATTTTCTCACATGATGAGAAAGTCATCTTGTTGGATTTAGTAAAACCTCATCTCAGAACCAAAATTAGGACTCTTCATATAATAAAAAAAAAGTATGAGTTAGTTGGGAAAGAGACTAAAAAAGCATTTGCACAAGTGTTTATGGATAGACACATGTATCCATCAAAGGTGCCTACAGTTAAATTGACTCCAGTCCCTCCTAAACAAGATAAAGGACAAGTGATATCAAATGTGCCTATGACAGGTCCATAGGATTATGCACCTAAAGCTCCATCTCCCTCAGTAATAGTAAAAGATTTAGATGAAACAATTACAATCAATGATGTTAATATATCAATGACAACTTCAAATAATGACTTGGACAAGTTTAAAGAAGCCTTTGTGAATACTGAAGAAACTGAGAAGGTATGCACTGATGACACTTCTTTGCAGTAAGGACAAGTTCCTATAGGAGAAACCACAGTTCAAGATGAAGGGAATAAGGATGAACTACCCTCTATGGAGATCCCAGTGAAAAATGAATGCATGGATGTTAATCAAAATACTATATTCACTCCTAGCAAACCAGTAACTTCATTTTTGTCAAGTTTAACCCCTAATTCAGAAAGCTTAGATGCATGGGGAGAAGAAGATTTGATTAAGATCAGTGTGCTAGCCATGGAGAAAGCAAAATAAAAATAGGTTATGAGAAACCCTCTCTTTCTGGAAATAGTAAACATTCTAAATGATCTAGTTCCTGCAGATAAGAAAATGGCTAAGATTCAGTTAGTTGATGATGTTGACAATATCTTGACAAGCTTCAAATCACATTTCACAAGTTTAGTAGACTCTACTACTAAAATTGTAGAAGATGAGTACAAGAAGGAAAGATTAGATGAATTGACAAATAATTTCTCTTTAGATCTGAACTCATTAAATATTGGTCAAGCAATCTTGAAAGAACTAGCAACTAGAGGCAGAAAAGTAATAGCAAACTGCATGGACAGAGTAAAATTCACCTCAAAGCACATCAAGAAGATTGAGGAAGCTGATATCTTGGTTGGAAGTATAAGAAAATTAGTTGAAACATCCACACAAGACATGAACATTTTCAACAATATCTATCGAGGGAAAATAGATAAAATTGAAAAAGCCAAGTTGGAGAATAGCAAAATAAGGACAAGGCGGAACCAACTAAGGAATGCACTTGCGCCCTCACTAGCTATTCTAAATGAGAACATAAAATAGATAGATGCAACCATTGTCACTTATGATCAAGGTCCCTACATGGATTTGACAAAAATGAATAAACTCACATATGCTCTATGTGCCCATATTCAGACTGTAGATGCAATGAAGGCATTCTGGCAGCAAGAGATCAAAATTCTACAGATTGCTTATCCAGATGTATATTCAAAGTAAGTACTCAAGGACTTACAATTTTGACACCTTTGTCATTAATTTCAAAGGGGGAGTAATGTATGTATGGAGAGTAGTGTATATATATGTAAAGAAATATAGTATATGTTAAAGAAGATGATATACATTTTTTGGTGTTAGTCAATTTTGAGTAACTTGGCCACATTCCTTTGTTACCATTAATGACAAAGGGGGATATTGTTGGAAAGTTGAATCCCAAGGATAATATGACTTATTTTGTGTTTTCATTATGGTAACAAAGTCATATGAAGTTTTGATAGCAAACTTTGAAGTGAAAATTGACTAAGTATAGAAGACAGGACAGAACAGAGATATATAGATGATCAGAGCACCCTTGCATGTGCATATGACCGATTGAGACTAAGTGCCTTCAAAATTAAGCTTTATGATATGTTTTTTTGATTACTCTAGACACGCATGATCAAATAAGATAGTACAGATAAGTTACAGCAAGTTGAAGTACCTCTAGCAGTTCAGGAAAATAGAGTACAGAGCCGACTTCAGTTTTGGATCAGTGTATAACATTTTGTTTTGTAAAGGCTATGCACCTATTATATTATGTTTTTAATCATGTCTCAATCACTCCTATAATCACACTTAAGCCAATTAGTTTGGAAGCATTGTGTATATTGTTTTTGGGCCGACTAAGGTCTTGTTTATAGTCACGTCTGTTCAGGCATGAACATATATATAAGAAATGCAAAGTTGTATTACAAAGTGTCAAAGAAATATGTAGAGAAGAGATATAAAAGAACAGTATAAGATGTTAGAATGAGATAAATCTCTTTAAGAGGAGCATCAGCACATAACAGAAACTGATAAGACAATTGTGTCACATACAGCAATTCACTTTTGGATATAGTGTATATCTATTATCAAGGAGGTTGTAGCCTTCATCCTATTGAGCAGTGAGCTTTCTGGATAGTGAGTCCTCACCCCTAACAGGTTTATTTTTAAAAGACTCCTAACAGGGTCAGACTCTTAACCAGGTCATTGTACTTGCATTGTAAAGACTGCTCCTAACAGGGCAAAGGAACTTTAACAGGTTCATTATACTAGTGCAATATTTGTGGGTACTAATTCCCACCAGGGTTTTCCTCTGATCAAG
>MU227513.1:556251-573156 GCA_018584345.1 Thuja plicata | reverse complement strand
CTCAACCCACTTGAGAAAGTTAAAGAATCTCAAGATTCCTTTCCTCAAGTCTACCTTCTCAAGCTTGACTTGTACCCCTACCCATGCCTCTTAATTGCTCACATTTAATGTAGCATTTAATGCATTTTCCTCCACCATGATTCATTAATGCCCAAGGCATTAATGCCTCTTACACCTCATTAATGATTTTTTCAACTCCATTAATGCACTGTGTCCCCCATCTCTCTCCTCATTCTTCTATAAATAGAAGGTGTCTTTTAGCATAAATAAGCCTAATTTTTAGATTGAAAATACATTGTTATGTTGTTAAGATTTAGATAGCTTCATTTTTACTTCATATTTTCATTATCGTGCATCGTTATTACCTTCACTTTTAGAGCTAAATATGCATGTTTCTTTATCATTTAGTTTGTTTTAACTCAACTCTTTCATGCTAAGTCATATATGTCACTGATAGTAGCATAATCTGAGGGTTGGTGTGTTTCTTATCATACTCTTCTTAGTTAGAAAGTAATAGGTCAATTTTAGTGCTTTATATGCTCATCTAACCATGTTTTCCACTAATGAAATCATCTATTGAAGTGTTGTGTTGTAGGTAACAGGTGCAAATTTTAACACACACACATCTGAGATCCTTTCCCACATTGTTGTGAATGAGTTGCCACAGGACTACTATGTGACCAATGTAATATGCTTGATCTCTGCAAGGTGGTATAACTCGACACACACTGTGTCAATGGAACAACATCCTAATAATATCACCTCCAGTAATCTATATCTATTTGGGCCTTCTGACTTGATCTCTATAACATATCCATATCCTCCCTAAGGGATATATCTTGAATACCATCCAGATAGGCTCTCACATTTGCATGAGTATAGATCTTGCTATCCTCTTTCATTGTAGCTTGTAGCTCTGTTTCCTCTAGTCTACAGCTAAGATCTGCAACCTCCTAAGATATTCTCTCAACCTCATATGGCCCCTCCTCCTTACCCCCATATCCACATCTATATTCCCCTCCTCTCTAGTGCCCCTCAATCCCTGATCTTTCACAACCCAAGAGTCCTCCTCCTCATCCTCATGGCTGACATCAGTATCACTATCACTACTATTATTGCTTGATCCATAAGAGCTGGATCCTACCTCCTCTCTCTCCACCACTCTCACTCCTAGGATCATCCTAATCTCCTCTCCCTCCCCCTCGGACTCCACCCCTCCCTCCCCCTCGACCTCTACCTATCCCTCTTTGTTATGAGTCTCCTCATGATAACCCTAGTCATAGGATGGGTAACATATGGCTGATGTTGTGACCACCAAGCATCAAACTATGGAGTAGTGCCTATAAGAGAAAGAAGATTCAACCATCAATACTACATGGACAAGAAAGAAAAAGAGAGTAATCAAGAGAGTAACATATATCATAAGGGAAATAAAAGAAAATATGGAAGTATACCAACATCTACAGTAGTTGATCACCACGTCCACTAAACAGGATGTAGAGCCTCAAACTCGGTCCTCGCAGCATGAACTAGGACCACGGCTCCCCAAAGAGTAATATCTATGGACCTCCTCACAAGGTAAGCATGTGAATTACTCACATCTTGGTGCTCTCCAAAATTCTTCAACACCCTATAAGTGCTGTGAAAATTAATGATATGAATGTGCTTTATAACACTACCCATCAGGTATCTCCTCTGTCGGTAGAAGGGAAGGTGTGCATCCTCATTAGCCCAAATGGGACAAGATCCATATAGCCTTTAGAAAAATTAAAGGAAACATATCAATATGTTTTCTCCAGTAAACAACATGACCCATGTGATAATGGATCACAATGCCCTCGTGGAGAAAAACATACGGTCTCCTAGCTAGAAGATCTCAGGTACCAACAGGTCCTCACATAGCTATATGCTCCCACACCTAGATCTAGAGAAGATTCACGCCACATCCAATTTAATTACCACCCTGGTAAGCAACATTAAACATAACATAGTAAATATGAGCCAAAATATGGGGGCCCCATGCAAAAATAGTATGGTCTCTCATCATACTCTGGAGAACTGCTCCCCATCCTACAGAGAATTTGTGTTGCCTATGATCAAGACAAAGTAGCTCGCAAATCAAAATACCTAAAAAAGTAATCAATCCTTCTAATCCCTAGCTAAATCTAGACCATGGGATATCATAGGGATCAGACATCCCTAGCTATTCCTTGATCAACCCAGACATCTCACATAATGTAGCAAAGCCAGGCTAGCGAGAAAGCTCTATTAAGGCACCCTGAATAGGAACCTAAAAGATGTGGTACACATCCTCAAGACTGGCAGTGCACTCTCCTATGGGAAGATGAAAAGTGCATGTATCAGAGTACCACCTCTCAAGCAAGGCAGAGATCATACCCCTATTGGTCATGATCTCAGGCATATAGGTAATCCAATACAAACCTAACTACCTAAGAATATCTCTCTCATCATCAGCAATCTGAAAAAGATATACCAAACCTACCGGTCTGGACTCTCGGCATAAAAATATATCAAGGACCACCTGCACAAGAAAAGAAAATACATCTATTAGTACTGGGATAAATAAAATTAATCATACATGTGCTAGAAAGGGAAGTTTTCTAAGTAACAAGGCAATTGTTGCACTTTTATGGCAATTTTGAAATAGTAAAAGATGATTGTGAAACCCATTTAACAATTGCAAATTTCAAATGGAAAATACGGTATTAAAGAAGACAATTGTGGCACATTTATCACTTGCAAAAGAGAATCCACAATTGCAGCAAAACCAGGCTCAATTGCGACACAAATATAAAATTTGGACTAAAAGCTAGTAAATAAAAAGGCATTAATGACAAGCATTTAATGATAAAGGGTCTCAATACTACTGCAGGACTTGCACCCTCTAGACAACCAAATGTATGAACTCGGTCAGAAAGGTGAGTCACTCTAGGAAGGTCCGTCATCGCTTGAAAGAAGAAGAAAAATAAAGGAAATCAAACAATATTCTTACCAAGAAATCAGGAGCTCCAAAGTGCAAAGTGACAAATGAAACGGCTCACCTTCTATTTATAGATGATCAGCCAAAACCCTAATTCTTTAAGGAGCTCTATTTTATCATCTCGGGCCCCAAAATATTTGATAGGTAATATTTGGAACATTTATAACTTCTACCACGAATAGTTTGATGCCAGGACTGACATTTTGCTTTATCAACAAATTGACGCTCTTGCCGCATTTTTTCACTCAATTTGTTGAGGGGGTATAAATCCACCTTTTGTCATCGGGGCAAGCTGGGGTGGGATCAAAATCTAAAGAATCTTTGACACAATGTGACGAGTCACATTGTACCAAAGAGGGTAAAATGTAGACACCCAAAAATGGATAGACTTGCAACGTCACGTTTAATTACTAATTTTCCTTTATTAATTAATGGTTTTATAATCATTAATTAATCATCTATTTTCTTCTAAAAATCCAATCATCTAATCCTTTAATCATTTCTCCAAAATTAATTAAATAATTAATTTTATTTAATTAATAAATCATAATTAATTAATCTTTATTAATTAATTAAATTCAATTTCCTAAAGTTTAAAATCAAATATTTAAACTTATTAATTATTCTTCTAAATTAATTTAATTTCACTCTAAATTATATTTTAAATCAAAATAGAATTCAAATATCTCATTTATGAGTATTTTAATTTCTAAAATCAATTAAATAACCAATAAATCTTCTCTCTAGTTCAAAAAGAGAACTCATCTCCACCTTCTCTTCAATTCAAAGAGGTAACTCACAATCAACTCCTCGGTTCAAAAAGGTAACTCACAATCAACTCTTTAGTTGACTAAACCATCCCCTCTTCTCTTCAGTTAAGAGGTGGAGTTTACTAATTGCTTCTCCAGTTCCTTTTGATCTTAGTCATCCATTCTCAAGTTTCTAGGATCGTTCTCATCCATCCAAATCATTCCCATTTCTATATAATCAACTCTTCTCAGCCATTTGAGGAAGGTCTGGATTTTTAACTTTGTGTACAATTTCTCTGTAGGATTCTTGTACGAAGCATCAAGCGAAGTAATTATCACATTGATCTCATTTTCTCAACACTCCCAAGTCACAGATGTTGTCAACATCAATATTGAGCACCATCCATGCACCATTTATGAAGGAGTAGAGAGAAGCAATAGAAGCTTCAAGCATTGTGGTTTGCATTTGTTTTTTTTCCTCTCTGATGCTTGTTATTTCATTGTTCATAGGTTCGTTCTTAGTAGTTTGATTGATTTCTTTCATTACAAATCAGTGTTACTAACCCTCATTTGAGTGTGCAGAATCATATCCTATACAGATACCTTAAAAGAAGAGGATAATATCACTACTAATTTCCTTAATTCTTTCCTTCTAGAGATGAGACTTTAAACAAAAAAGAACCTAATAAAGTCAATTACATAAAAGACATCCCTTTATTACAGAAAAGACAAGTTATTTCCTCCCACTCCTTATAAATGTATTATAGAAGGACAAGTTATTTCCTCCCACTCCTTATAAATATATTATAGAAGGACAAGTTATTTCCTCCAACTCCTTATAAATGTATTATAGAAGGAAAAGTTATTTCCTCCCACTCCTTAGAAATTTTCATGTACCTATCTCCTATCTAAGATGTATGGACCCATATTTGTGCAACCATAAGTCTAGTCTTTCCCTTAATTGCCACCCTTAGGTACTCTTTTTCATCATGCTCGTCCAAGGGGTTAAATTCTTTGATATAATGTGTTAGATTTTGACCAACCTATGTTGTGCACATAATAGTTCTAAATTTTTTATACGCAAACTTTTTATCTCTTTATTACTGTTGGGGCAATCTTAGAAATCAATGTCCCACTTACTAAGAAAAAGGAAAAAAGACTAAAAAAAATATCCAAGTCCACACAACATTAGATACATAAAAGAAAGAAGACTTTTTTTTCAATTGGACTTTTCCTAAACATTCCTTGAAAAACTCAAAATTTACCTTTATTAGTCAATCCACTAATATAGGTGGGGAACCCCCCCCCCCCCCCCCCCCCCCCCCNGGGACCCCCCCCCCCCTCCCCGCCTCCCCCCCCCCCTTCAGATGAATGTATCCTATCACCATAACTTATTTTTTTATCATTTATGGGAATTCAAAAGTTTCTTGCTTCTTGTTACTTCGGTTTTGACATGTTATATTGATGTTTATGATGTGCATTGAGGATACAAAGTTGCAAATTTCATTGTAGAGAAAATTTGACAAAAAAATATGGATTTGATGATCAAGTCAAGAGAGAATGATTAGCAAGGAAGTTAACAAAAATTGTAAATTAAACAATAGAAAAGATATTTTTGGAGCAAGAAAAAATATTAGAAGCTCCAAAAATTTGCGTATTTTTAGAGACATTAATTTTATTTCTTTGTGAAAATTTGTGTCTTGTGATTCATTTTAGGAATAATTTCTTTTGGATGGGAACTTTTTCTTTCTTCTTTGGATTGTATCTAAACTATAGATTATTTTTAAACTTTTGACTATTGACTTTGCAAAATATGAATAGACACTCACTTTAAATGAAATCTTGCATGTTAGGATCCAAGTAGTTGGTCTTGTGTGACTACTTTAACTAAGGATGTTTGTCTAGTTATTAGTAATTCTAAATCCATAACTTGTAAATATAACCATGAATAGAGGAAAACACAAATAATGGGTTGGAAATCTAGTAATGAAACATAGTTTGTTGCATTGACTTGTATCCCACATTTTTAAATTGGGGAAAAGAAAAATAAAGAGAAAATGATTTATAATTTGGTAATCATAACCCAAACATGAATTGCAACAACTTTTTTGGTGACGATGTTGCTAAATTTTTTAGGGATTTGCCACACTATGACCATGTGGATATTCAATATAGAGCCTCACCTTATTTTTAATATCTTATATTGGCATTTGTTAAAGGGTAGGCTTAAATTTCCAAGTGGATTTTGAGATCTCATTTCTTTCCTTTTTTTTTTGTATTTCTATTCCAATTCTCACCATAAAGTTGTTAATTTGTATAATTAATATTTAGCTCATGACTAATATATAGATTTTAGTAAAATAATATTGTTGAACATAAATATTTATGAGATCAATAATCAAACATTTGAGGGCATTACAAGGCCTTTCTCACACAAAACATCAACTCTTAAAAAATTAAAAAGAACAAAATAAAAAAAAATTCATCAATCCTAATTGGTCAAGAAACAATTTAATAATAACTAGTTAAGCTTTACTGGATGTAATAATACTATTGACTGTAGTGTCAGTATGATGCAATGGCTAGGAAAATGAGAACGAAATCCCTCTCTTGAAAAGTGGAATTCACCACTCCAAGGTTTTGGAAGGTTGATTCACAACCATGTTGGAAAGATCAACAAAAATAAAGTGAAATTTCATAAGGAGGCATGTTCTCGTAATGAGTGCAACTACTAGATTTTGCAAATTTCAACCCTCTTTTTGCTGGTAAAAACTCTTATTTTCTAATTTTGATGATAAAAACTACAATTATTAAAATGTGAAAATGGATAATACTAAGTTCTAAACTAATCTAATAATAATTTAACCATGCTTCTAAATAAATTGCAAAATATTACTTAGGGATGCGAGAAATCAAATATAAATGAAATTAACTACTATGGATAATGATTTCTCAAACACACTTGCTTCTATAAATCGTTATATCAGAACAAAAAACCATGAAAATACCAACTATAATTTCATAATTCATATTTAACATGATGCAAACAACTAAAGAAAATCATATAACAAAGAATTTCTCAGGATTCATCAAAATAAGGTCATCACCCATACACACATGCTAGACGAGTCATTTCTCAAAGCACCACCAACTAAAAGAATCAATTGGGAAAGCCCAAAAGTAGATAAATGGCTCTTTGAATTTGAATTTTATTCCCAATTCACAAATTTAAATAATACACACACTGAGATTGCAACACCACTTATTATTGGTGTCCACACAAAGATTACTCCACCCTAATTACAAATAAATCAAGGGCTTACATAGATTTTACAACTGAAAATCCTCAAACTTGTAACTAGGGTTTTTGGGCATTATTTTGGATTAAGATACATTTAGAAAAATAATTAAGCTATTGGAAACTACTTATAAACTAAATATTAATGATAAAATAACTCTTGCATGATGTTTATTACAAATTTGGGACCTCATTCTTATCAAAACATGCCCTAAAATTTTGAGAAACAACTATTATTTGGGTGGTGGAACTCCATCTCACCCCTAATGCAATTTTTTGAGATCTTTAGAGTTTTTTGCATCAACAAATTGAAGTTCTCTGCTAGCTCAAACCTTGGGGACTTCCAACCTTATTACCATCAATTTGATCTACATATAACTCTCCAAAAATAACAAAAACATAAAAATAAAAATAAAAACTCCAATTGTTAGGAACAATTTTTGCTTTCCAATAATTGAAAGAATCATCAAAACTTCATCAATTAGAACAGCTACAAAACTAACTTTCCTTTATCTACAAGTGGGGCAACAATCTCCCTAAATTATTCATTGAAAGATCTCACTACAATTTAATTTGATTAACATTGTGATTTATCATGTATTTTAGAGTAACTTGTTGATTCTTTCTAAAAGTCCTCAACTTCTCAAATAAAACTAAATTGGGTTGCACTTTTTTACCTACTTTGACACTGAAATGTACATTCTACAAAATAAAAACTTCACTTTTGGACGTATATTGCTTTTAAACCATTACAAATTTGAAGTTGAAAGTAAATTAGAGTCCTTTAGGATTTTCTCTCTAGATTCTAAATATATATTTTTAAATATAATTGATTTGAATCCATTTTTCTATCTCCCTCGAAAACTAGTAAGTTGTTGTAAACAACGTTTTTGAAGAGTGACACGCACTTCGTAAAGCATAACCTTTTTTCTAAAATATATATTAATGTGATTCTTTCAAATTTAGTTTCGTAACATCCATTTCTAATGTTTTCAATTGGTTTTATGAATTTATCCTTAGTATTTAATATTTTATTAATGTTTGAAGTTAACTTCACGGTAATTTTGACATAGGTTCATTCTGTAACTTGTAACTTGTGTATTTTTTCAATTTCAATTATTATTATTTTTATAAGAAGAGGACTTCAATACCTAATGCATAGATATTTTTCAAAAAAAAATTTCTCTTGTTTACTATTTTTCCATAAGTGTTGAACACAGAGGTTGATGTTTGGTAAGAAACCTATATTTGATTAATGTAAAAAAAAATGTGCATAATAAAATCAAAATTTGTTAAAATCATAACCGTTAGAAATATCGTTCCAAGTACTTTTTTCATGCATATGGGTTCGTCAATATTGTCCCATTTGATCCCTCAAATTGAGCTCCAAAGGCCAAAAAAGTTCAGAATTAACTTAGCTTTTGGGGGAGAATCTTAGATAAGGACTTTCGATAGAAATTACTTTCTATCGAAACACCCTGAAATTTTGGCAGACTTAAAATCTTTAACTTGGGAGATTTTGAAAAAAAATACTTTAGAAATTTCAATAGAAACCCTCATCGGCCAATTTAATGTTTTTTTAGGCTATTAACAGTTTCATATAAATATAGATGGTTTTTTATAATTTTCTGAACATGCAATTTGAAGGATGATTTGCATTTTTCAGAAGGAAGAGATTTGGAAGTGGATTCAAGTTGGTGTGAAATTTTAAAAGAGCATTTTTAAAAGGAAAGAGATGGAAAATAAAAAGACAAGGTTAAATAAGACTTCATGAAACTATTCACCTGAAACTGAACAAAGGCAACGTGAACAAGCATTGGTAAGATATCCTAGTAAGAAAGAAGCTCTCTCTCTCTCTCTCTCTCTCTCTCTCTCTCTCTCTCTCTCTCTCTCTCTCTCTCTCTCTCTCTCTNACACTCTCTCTCTCTCTCTCTCTCTCTCTCTCTCTCTCTCTCTCTCTCTCTCTCTCTCTCTCTCTCTCTCTCTCCTTTAGAATTCTTACATGATTTAAACTTATATGTTCTTTTTAGGATCTCTCTTAATCTCTCTCTCTACATTATTTAAATATGTTTATGATGAACTATAACTGATTGAATGTTTGAAGATACTAAGTTGATGATCAACAAGCTGCAGAAAGTTAATGCAAGACATTAAATCAGTTAATGTATTGTATTTTCATTGATGTCAACTTGATATAATCTGATTGGTTATATACATAGTTTCAAAGACTTCAAAGAACTAGAAAGATTAAGGTTATGCTATCAATAATGCATAAAATTTTAGTATTCACCAAAGTGACAACAAACACCGACAGTCAATGCACCCCGACGGATAGAGAACCCCGAGAGTAAAGTCACAGTGATAGCCAAGTAAGAAACATGAGAAACCATTACTAATGAGTAGAATCATAGTGTTACCTGACAGACAGACAACCCCGATGGAGATGCCCAAGGAGAACTGAAATGTTGACCGAGCTAACAAAGAGTTAAACACCGAAAAGAAATAAAGTTCAGAAACAAAAAAAGACTTAGCTAGAAAGAGCTAAAGAAGGAGTTAACTAGTTGTTAATATTATTTTCATCAAAAATTTAAAGCCAGAGATAAGCAAGAGATTTAAATTTTTTTTATTCCAGTTGTCTACGGGATAAAACTGAATTAAAGCTTTAAATAAAGAAAGGTGAGAATTGCAGATCACGCCAAGAACAAGAAAGACTGAGACCTAGAAATGGTGAATTTATGTCTATAAAGAGACAAGATAATTTATTATGAATTAGGGGTGAATAGAAAAGAGGATGTTGAAGGAGATACTAATGAAGAAAGACTTCAATCAGACCTGATCAATCAAGCTGAAGAATAGAGCTAATTTTTTCAACACCGAGCAACAAAGAAGCACAAAATCACCGAGTAGAAATAAGTGGAGCAAAGTTATTGAAAAGAGACATTGATCAGAAATGTATTATGATCTTACAATAGATCTGAAAATCTACAAAGTATAGTTTATATGTGAACAGATCATTTACTGTTTCAATTTAACCATTTGATCAGAAAATCTCTTAACCGAGCAGGACTTAACAATCCTTTATATATTGAGATACATCCTAAGGAGTATCAAAATTTTTGGTCATGAAGATAGCATAGAGATGCCATATATCAAGTGACAAACTACACAGGGTTTGGTCATAAAGATAGCATAGAGATGTCAGATATCAAGTGACAAACTATTCTATTTCAATCCTCTAACAAGGTCACACCTAACAGTGTGTTTCTAACCTTTAACAGGGTTGGCTCTTCACCGAGCTCACTTCAGAAGAGTGAAAATTTTGGGTTATTGGTCCCAAGTGGTTTTTCCCTTAACAGGGTTTCCACGTTAAAAATCCATGTGTCAATGTGTTTATGAGTCATTACTTTATTGTTTTGCATTATAGATAACTAATCTAGATTGATCGGTATACACTAAGTAATTTACTATAATTCAGTAAATGAAAGACTGTTAATCAGTAAACAGTAAGAATAAGGTTTAACAATGAACTCCGAGCAGTAGTTATTTGTTAAGATTATTTCAAGGCATTCATCTTGTAGGACTGGAGATAACTAGAGGCTTATAATTGTGGTAATAAGTTTTTGGTTTAATTTATTGGAATTTTATTTAGGCCACTGATTCACCCCCCCCCCCCCCCCCCCCTCTCAGTTATTCTAACAATTGGCATCAGAGCTTGTGTGCTTAGAAGGAAGGTTTCAATACCTAAGAAAAAGATCATAAGATGAGAAAACAAGATGTGCCCAGGTTGAACAAGGACAACTTTGCATCATGGAAAAGTAGGATAAGACTCCACCTATCAAGTATTGGAAATGATGTTACTCAATACTTGGATACTGAATATGTGTTGCCTACAAGACTTCACACACTTGAGAAATTAAGAGAAAAGCGTGAGCATAATCTCTCAAGTGTGTGAAGTAAAGATATTATAGAATGTATATGTAGTTTGAAGTAATCATATTAGCACTTAACAACCTACTCATAATAGAATGTAAAGATTCTGAGAGAGGAGTAAATGTACGATTCATACAGAAAGCAGTGGATGTAGAAGTGGCATTGTTGGATGCAACAACAACTTGATTAGCAACTGCATTTGCCTATTTATTTATTTTGACATAGTCGTTAGGTTTATGAAACTTATTAGGATTAGGAGCAGCGTCACTCTTATCAACTGGAACAGGAGCCATTGGAGTGTTTCTCTCAAATTGACTAACTTGTAATTGATAATGATGAAGTGTTGCACAAAGTTGTTGAAAAGAGGTAAATTTAGTCAGCAGAATCTTATATCTAATATCCTTTGGTAAATTTGAAATAAACATATGTTGAATATCAATATCAGGAACATGATAAGAAATTTGAGCATACAAATGCTTAAATCTACCAAGAAAATCAGTCAAATTTTCCTTAGTGTTTTGTTTATAATGCATTAAATCAGTTAAGGAAACTTGCGGACAAATTTTATTTTGAAATTGTTGGATAAAGGTATTAGCAAGATTAGAAAAATAATCAATAGAATAAGGAGGTAAAGAACAATATCATTGCAAGGCCTTATCATGAAAATTTCTAGCAAACAAATTATCTAAAATTCTATGGTCATGAGCATAATCACTACAAAGGATTTGAAATGTTTTAACATGAGTAACAGATTCTCCCTTACCATTGTAATTTTCAAGACGAGGCATATCGGCCTGCTGAGGAACAGTAGCATGAATAATATCTAAGGATAAAGGACTACCCATGTCACATGTAGGAATGCTAAACTTGGATTGGGTTAAGGATGCAAGTTGTTGTTGTAAAGATGACACAGTTTGAGCCAAACTAATAATTGTGGAATCATTAGAAGAAATAAGTGGCATAGAAACATTAGGAACACTAGGAAAAGTGTAGGAAGCAGAAGGAATGGAAGACACAACCAGTGGAAAACTTGGAACCATAGTTGGGAGAGGATTGGAATAGGTAAAAGGAACACTATGGTAAGAAGATTGTGAGGTAGGTAGAGACACCGGTGGAACACTCACAGGAATAGATGAAATTTGAAGAGATGTAGTCATTAAAGGAGGAGTGTAAGTAGGAATTCTAGTTAAAGGAATGGAAGAAGATTCCCCACCAGTGACAGGAGGAGTGAATCCTATATCTTGAGCCTCTTGAGCTAAAGGTTTAACATTCAAATGCACAAGATGAGTGGTACCACAGAAGAGATTAACACCTTGATCACTATCATGAAGGATTTTCTTAAGAGCCTCTAAAGCTTGGATGGAATCTTGATTATGGTTTTCTTGAATAAGCCAATTTCCCATTTTATCAAGTTTTGTTAAAAGGTTTTGAACTTGTTTAGGAGGAACTCTTAAAGCATCATCCTCATCATGAGATGAGTGAGAAGAGTTATGGTCCATAGAAGGATTGGAATCATGAGTGGTCAAATTGTCATCTGGGGTCCTAAGGAAAGGAGAGGAAGACTCGAGATCAAAGGAACCCATAATTCTATGGCTTCTTCTAACTGGGATACTATAAGTAGGACTAGAAGTAGTAAAGCTCATACACCAATGCAATGCAAATGAACTAATTTAGGAAACACAAGATTTTGATTTTTTAGTTTTGAAATGTAAGTGCAAGAACATAAAAGAAAGCTAATCTAATATGCATGCAAGATCTAACATAAAAATCTAAATCTAACACCAAAAAGAAAGAGTTGTCTATCGCAGGTTCACCAAAATGTAAAGGATAAAAATGGGTGTTGATGGATTGTGTAGTGTATATTTATATTGAATGTGATGTGTAAGCAAGATAAGATGTTCTTTCTAACCTCAAATATGCAAAGGAAGGATCCAAATTGATTAACCCCAAAGGAAGGATCAATGCATAAATGAATCAATCGATTGGAAATGAGAATAAAGAGGATGACCTTAGATTCTATTTTGTAGAAGAGAGTATGTGATAGATTTAGGAAGACTAAAGAATTTAATTGAAATGAACTGGAGATAAGTTGTAACCTCAAAATGATACATATCTAAAGAATTCTATTTTTCAGGTGTCTACGCTGAGTTTCTGGAAAATATGCAATCATATCTGGAACAGAAACGCAGAGACAAAGAAAACCCAAAAATATTTTGTCGATCTGGCTCAGTTCCTATTTTGACCCAAAAGTGAATGTCACCTTTGACCCAAAATTTCTGTTTCTGACCCAAAACAAAATGTCAATTCTGACCCAAAAATGAATGTCACCTTTGACCCATAATTTTTTATTTTGACCCATAATAGAATGTTGATACTGACCAAAAATATCTGATAGAAAATCTATTTCTGGATCCCAATAGTTTGTCGAAAAGGGTATCTGAATCTGCACTCCAATTCACTATTCTAAACTTGTCCCTACAATAAAAATGGTTTGTTTATTGGGGGGAGGGATTTTCCTTGGTCAAACCCTACTTTTGGAATTAACCTCAAAGGATAATTTAAATATCATAAGTAAACAAAGTAAATGAACAAATTCACCTTGCTTGTATAGAAACCCTTGTGGCAGATTTGAATCCGTAGATCCACAAGTATGTATGCACCAAATGGATGTAGAATTTAGAATGTTAGATGTAGGATGTCTCAAATAAATTTATTGTAGATCTTCAACACCAATCTTGAATGGATCTTGGAATAGGAAGAGGCTTGGAGGAATGTGGATGGAGAAATTTTCAACAAGAGGGCTCCATAGAGCTTGAATCCTTCAATGGCTACCAATAATGGATCTCCTTGATGAATTGATTGCTTGAAAGTGCTTGAATGCTTGGATTCTTGAGAGTAGATAAATGGTTCAATAGATATCTAGCTTTCTTCAAATCTTTCTTCTTAGGTTCTCCTTCACACTTAGATTTTACTTCTTGAGTCTTAGAGAAAATGAGAGCAGAAGGCTTCCTTATATATGAATCTAGGAAACAATCTTCTAGACAGGCCTACATAGGAGAATTAAATTCCAATTAGACCTATATCCCTAGAAGTAGACCTATATTAAATATAATTTCAAGATTCATTGCTCCGAAGACCGAAATAGACGACCCGGAAGCAGGAAGTAAACTTTTCTGAAGCCCGACATCCGAAAACCCCAGAATCATGAAATCTGGACCTTAGGTCAGAATTGAGGTCAATTGTAACCTAGGTCAAGGTCAAGGTTGACCTTGACCTAGGTAAAGGTCAAGGTTTAACTTGACCCAAGAAGGTTGATTTTGACCCTAAGGTCAAAAGTCTCAGTTTGCAGTTTAGGGTGCCATAAATAGGCCGGAGAAAAGTGGGAAATGGGGAAAAATAGGGGAGAAATCCAGATCCAAGTTAGAGACCCATTCAAGGCTTGATATGACCCCAACCACTTACTCAAAAGGATAAATCAGTCTACAATGGAAGTGCTTACATTTTCTGACTATACACAAACAATAATGTAACTCTAGATAGTTTGGTTGGTAGACTGATTTCATTTGAGATGAATAACTTTGATAACAGTGGCTTACCATCTATTGAGTCTGTATTCAAATCTTCTTTCAAAATAAGTAATTCAATTCATAAACACACTATGAGAAATAATAGTGAAAGTTATAGTGATGACCAAGATCTTGATGATATTGAAGCTCTAATGGCCAAAAGATTGCAGAGAGGCAAAGGTAGATACAAAGGTAAATTACCACTTGTATGTTTTAATTGTAAAGAGATTGGACACTCTGCTGCTAGATGTCCTAAAAAAAGAAAAGATGACAGAAGTAATGACAAACCATATGAAAATAAGTTTGATAGAAGTGATAACAGAGATTGTTGAAGCAACTGACAATCTGACAGAAGAGATACCCGAGACTACAAGGACAAAGGGAAGAAAGCTTGTTACCTGGCTGAGAAAAGAGTTGAAGATACTGACACTAAATTTGATGAAGACATTGAGATGGTATTTGTGGCCATGAAGGATGATTCAGACGAAGAAGAAAGGTATGTAGAGACTGCACTCATATCTAAGGTTAGTAAGAATGATGTCTAGATTATAGATAGTGGCTACACTCACCACATGACCGGTGATAAAAAAAAAAATTTGAAAATTTTGAGTACTATAATGGTGGATCAGTAAGAATGGGTAATGACACACCTTGTCTAGTTGAAGGTAAAGGAACCATAATGTTGAATAACCTGATCCAATGTGAAAATCCATACTGGGTAAAAGGACTTAATTATAATATATTGAGTGTTTCACAGCTGAATAACACAGGTCACCGAGTAACATTTGAGAATAAGAAGGCAAAGATCTTCAATGAATTAGGAAGGTTGATCGGAACTGGTGAACAAACAAAAGGTAACCTATTCTATCTTGATGATATTAGCACCACTTTTTTAATGGCTAGAAACAAATTCATATGGTTGTGGCATAATAATTATTTCATGTGAATTTTGACAACATGATTAAGATAAGCAATAAAAGGAAAGTAGAGGCTTATCGAGCATGTCAAAGCCCGAGCATATCATGTGTAAGAATTGTTAAAAAGGTAAAATGACAAAGTCTAGTTTCAAGAGAAAAGCCCATACATCTAATGCTATTCTAGAATTAGTCCATACTAATCTATGTGGACCCATAAGAACAAAGAGCTACTAGGGTGATAGATATTTCATTCTCTTTGTTGATGATTATTCTAGAATGATAATAGGTATGTTCTTAAAAGAAAAATTAGAAGTATTCAAGATGTTTAAATGGTATAAAGCTATGCTATAAAAAAAAAGTGGTAAGGAATTGAAATGCTTAATATCATATAGAGGAGGAGAATTTGATTCTGATGAATTCACTAACTTTTGCAATGAGCATGGAATTAAAAGATAGGTTTTTGCACCAAGAACACCATAGCAGAATGGGATCGTTGAAAGAAGAAATATATCCATTGTTGATTATGCAAGAACACTGATGATAGAGAAAAACATCACTCAAAAATTCTAGAGAGAAGTTGTCAGTACTATTGTCTACACATTGAACAGGGTACAATTGAAGAAAGACACCAAGAAGACACCCTATGAGCTATGGTATGGATACACACCCAATGTAAGTTACTTCAGAATCTTTGGAAGTTAATGATATATTTTGAAAGAAGATAGAGATAGAAATATTGACTCTAAAAGTGAAGAAGGTATCTTTCTAGGGTATTCTACCAAGAGCAAGGCTTATAAATGTCTTAACAACTCCTCTAACAAGATCATTGAAAGTGCAAATATCAGAATAGATGAATATGCAGAGAAAATTGATGAGGAAAGAAGAAAAGAACCAGAAGACTACAACATGTTTGTTTACACTGAGAAACCTGACACTCTTCTCGAGCAACAGTGTATCAATCCTGAGCAACAACATTGCACCCGAATATTAGGCTGCAAATACCAAAAATTAAGAAAATCCTCAAAATGATGTGTTGGTTCTTTTTCTTGCTGATATGAAAATACCCTCTGAGGGTTCACTCTATTTATCCCTAACACTGATTCAGCATAGAATAGAATAACAGAAACAAGGTTTTGAAACCTTCTGCACTTCGAGCTCCACAAACTCGGGCGGGAATACCCTTAAATAGCTTTAGAATAATGAAATCACTAAATTATTCAAACTTGCTATTGGTGGAATTACAGCAAATATTCACTGTAACTTTTACTGAAACAAACCGAAACTAAAAGTAAAGATTTTGATTTAGATGATGATAGTCATCTTACTGAACAAAAATAGACCAGTGCTCAATTCTAGGGCATGGAGTCATATATAAATGGTTTTAAAACATCATGATTAAGGACAACAACTGAAAACAATTACAAGATCTGACACAAAACATAGA
>MU227513.1:538860-549514 GCA_018584345.1 Thuja plicata | reverse complement strand
ATTTCACCTTAGTCGCTCAGTCGCGAGCTATGTTTCTTTCTTCTCTTATGCTTGGCGACTGAGCGATGACCTTCTCTTTCAGCTCGTCGCGCTGTCGCGGGTTCTTTTCTTTCTTCTCATCATAGACTGGGAGTGAGCGAGTGTCTCACTTTTTCTCTTGTCGCTCAGTCGCGAGTTCTTTTCTGGTCATCTGAATCTGGGCGACTGAGCGATGCTTTTATCCTTCCGGCTCATCACACTGTCGCGGGCTCCCTTTTCATTGCCACAAAACTTCAGCGACTGAGCGATGTTTTTATTCCTCAGGCTCGTCGTGCTGTCGCTCTGCAAAAAACAATAGAAGTTAAACCTATGCGAGTAAGTGACAACTACATGACATGACCTCGTCGCGCTCTCGCGCAACATCAAAACATTGATATTAGTTTGACGCGACTGCGAGATCGCTCAAATTTCAAGCGACTGCATGATAGACATGACCTTAGCTCATCGCTGACTCGCTAACCTTCAAGTTAACTTCAAAAATAGATCGCGAATGCGCGATACACAATTTTATTACTCGTCGCCCACTCGTAGGCAAAATGAAACTCGACTCAAACAGCTCGCGACTGTGCGATTTACCTTTTCAAAACAGCTCGTCGCCTACTCGCACAACTTAAAAACCTTATGATAAAACCGATGCGACAAAGCGACTAAGGATGGAATATGACTTGAAAAAGTGACTTGACTCATTTTGAGCGGTAAAACCAAGATTTTGAAAATAAAAAAGTCCGGGAAACTGACAAGACCAAGGGATTCAAAAAAATTTTTATATAGTGCTAACATGATGTTTCAAGCAATGAAGATCAGAATGAAGGTCAAGATGATGATTAGAATGGTGAAAAAAGAGTTGAATCGATACTTTCTAAGTATTTCAGAAGACACCATCCAAAGAACCAGATCATAGGAGACAGGAAGGCTAGAATGAGAACAAGAAGTAAGTCACTGAACACTAGATGTTTAATTTGTGATTTTGAGCCTAAATATGTTAATACTGCACTTGAAAATGAAGAATGGGTTAGTGCTATGAATGAAGAAATAGAACAGATTGAGAAGAACATAACATGGACACTAGTACCAAGACCAGATGACAAGAATGTCATCAATACCAAATGGATATTCAGAAACAAGCTGAATGAGAATGGAGAAGTCACAAGGAACAAAGAAAGGTTAGTATGTAAGGGGTATGCACAAGAAGAAGGTATTGATTATGGTGAAACCTTTGCACCCATTGCTAGACTAGAAGGAGTAAGAATTTTAATTTCTTATGTTGCATTCAAAGGATTCAAGGTATACCAGATGGATGTCAAATTTGCATTCCTAAATGGAATACTAGAAGAAGAGGTATACATTGAACAACCAGAAGGATTTGTTGATCTAGACAGAAGAAACATGGTATGTAGACTACACAAAGCCTTGTATGGATTAAAACAAGCACTTAGAGCCTGGTATGAAAGACTTCACTTCTATCTCATAAGCATTGGATTTGTAAGAACAAGTGAAAATAGCAATCTGTATTTAAAAGAAGTTACTGATGAAAATATTTTGATTGCTGAAATACTTGTCGATGATATCATATTTGGGGGTAATGATATGTTATGTAAATAATTTGCTAATGAAATGAGAAAAGAGTTTGAGATGTCAATGTTTAGGGAGATCAAATTCTTTCTTGGTCTACAGATTCTTCAACAAGATGCAGGCATATGTATCACACAATCCAAATACATCAAGGAAGTGTTGAAGATATTCAAGATGGAAGATTCCAAACTAGTTGGAACACCTATGGCAACCAGATGCAATCTGAAAAAAGAAGACAAAACAAATGAGGTAAATCGGACCTTGTATAGATCAATGATTGGCAAACTAATGTATGTTGTTCATACTAGACCAAATATAGCACATGCAGTTGGAATAGTTGCAAGATTCTTTGCTAATCCCAAAGAATCACACATGACTACTGTCAAAAGAATTCTAAGATATGTAAAGAACACTGAGGACTATGGCTTATGGTATAAAAGAGAAGGTAAATTTGAGCTTCAAGTCTATACAGATGCAGATTGGGTTTGATACTTAGATGACAGAAAGAGAATAATAAGAGGAGCATACTTCATGGGTGACAGACTTGTCACATGGATCAGAAGGAAGCAAGGATGCATCTCAGAATCTACTACATAAGTAGAATATGTGGGTGTTGCTACAAACTGCTCTAACATTGCATGGATCAAATAGTTATTGGAAGGTATGAATATAAAAATTCTTGAACTAGTTATTATCTATTTTGATAATACCAGTGCAATAGACATTTCTAATAATCTTGTCATGCATGCTAAGACTAAGCAAACTAGAATCAAGTATCATTACTTAAGAGAGAAAGTGAAAGAGAAAGAGGTGATACTAGAATATGTTCAATCCAAGGAGCAATTATCTAACATATTCACAAAGTCATTGCCTAAATATACATTTGAGTACTTGAGAAAGAAACTAGGGGTTTGACCCTTGTCTATTGGTCAGTAAGGTGAATAGGAGGCTACATCAGCCTACACTTAATTAGAAGATCATTCATGTTGATGCAATCAAAGAGATGGGCTGCAAAGATACATCAGTACATAGAAAGGTACATATCTTCACTGAAAACCAGATTCATTGCATTGCTAATGGATAGGGAAATTCAAGGAGTATATTATAAAAAGGTGAAAGGATATAACTTTGGCATGATCAATGCTTACTTTGGAATTATTGTCAAAGGGAGAGAATATCCAAAGGGATAGATTACATAAGAAATATACATCATGACTATCATAAGGGAGAGATGAATTAAAGATGACTTGAGAGAGATGTAACCTATAAGGGAGAGAATATCAAAAGGGGGAGAAGTAGCATGAGGGAGAGATGACTTAAGGAAGTATCAAGGAGAGGAACAGTCAAAGGGAGAGACAACATCAAAAACATAATCATAAGTTATTACATATATCCAGTGAAGGGATTGAAGATTGAAGAAAGCACTCTGCAAGAAACAAATCTAAGCTATATGAGCTTACTAAGAGCCAGACATTTGTATTGGTTATAAAAAAATGAAATTGGTAGATTGATGAACAAGAACTGATATATTTCATATTGTATTAGTAATAATAAAGTGTGATAATGTAGTGTGTTTCCATTAATGCCAAAGGGAGAGATTGATCAACTATAACGGATTGAATATTTGAAGATACTAAGTTGATGATCAACAAGCTGCAAAAAGTTAATGCAAGACATTAAATTAGTTAATGTAGTGTATTGTCATTGATGTCAACTTGATATAATCTAATTGGTTATATACATAGTGTCAAAGACTTCAAAGAAATAGAAAGATTAAGGTTATGCTATCAGTAATGTAAAAAAAATTAGTATTCACCAAAGTGACAACAAACACTGACGATAAGTGCACCTCGATGGATAGAGAACCCTAAGAGTAAAGGCACAGTGATACCCGAGAAAGAAACCCAATAAAGAATTACTAAAAAGAATAATCATAGTGTTACCCAAAGGATAGACAACCCCAATGGAAAAACAACCCCAATAGAGATTCCTGAGGAGAACTGAAGTGTTGACCGAGATAAGAAAGAGTTAAACATCGAAAAGAATTGAAGTTCAGAAACGACAAAAGACTTAGCTTGAAAGAGCTAAAGAAGGAGTTAAATAGTTTTTAATATTATTTTCATTGAAAAGTTAAAGCCAGAGGTAAGAAAGAGATTTAAAGTTTTTTTATTCCAATTTTCTGTGGGATAAAATTGAAGTAAAGCTTTAAAGCAAGAAAGGCAAGAATTGCGGATCACGCCAAGAAAAAGAAAGACTGAGACCTAGAAATGTTGAATTTATGTCTATGAAGAGACAAGATAATTAATTATGAACTAGGGGTGAATAGAAAAGAGGATGTTGAAGGAGATACTGATGAAGAAAGACTTCAATCAGACCTGATCAATCAAGCTGAAGAACAGAGCTAATTCTATGGATACCGAGCAACAGAGAAGCACAGCATCACCAAGAAAAAAGAAGTGGAGAAAAGTTATTGAAAGGAGACATTGATCATAAAGGTATTATGAGCTTACAATAGATCTAAAAATATTTAAAGTATAGTTGTATATGTGAACAGATTATTTACTGTTTCAATTTAACCATTGGATCATAAAGTCTCTTAACCGAGCAGGACTTAACAATCCTTTATATATTGAGATACATCCTAAAGAGTATCAAAAGGTTTGGTCATGAAGATAGCATAGAGATGCCAAATATCAAGTGACAAACTATTCTATTTAAATCCTCTAACAAGGTCACACCTAACAGTGTGTTTGTAATATTTAACAGGTTTGGCACTTCACCGAGATCACTTCAAAAGAGTGAACATTTTGGATATCGGTCCCAAGTGGTTTTTCCATTAACAGGGTTTCCACATTAAAAATCCATGTGTCAATGTGTTTATGAGTCATTACTTTAGTGTTTTGCATTACACATAACTAATCTGGATTGATCGGTATACCCTAAGTAATTTATTGTATTTCGGTAAATGAAAGACTGCTAATCGGTAAATAGTAAGAATAAGGTTTAACAATGAAATTCGAGCAGTAGTTATTTGTTAAGATTATTACAAGGCATTCATCTTGTAGGAATGAAGATAAATAGAGGCTTATAATTGTGGTAATAATTTTTTGGGTTAATTTATTGGAATATTTTTTAGGCCGCTGATTCACCCCCCCCCCCCCCCCCCNTGATTCCCCCCCCCCCCCCCTCCCTCAATTATTTTAACAATTTACTCTCTCTCTACTTATGTTTAGGATCTCTCTCTCTGTGGCACTATGTGTGAGTTTTAGAGGAGATATGCAGAGCATTCATGTGTGGATGCATAATTGGTTGTCCTTGATGGAAATTTATTTAGTTATCAGGATTATAGTTATCGGTAAGCACTGAACATGATCGGTAAAGGGAAGATCAATTATATATGTTGACTGGTGTTCAAGAAGAACAGTATCAAATAAAAAAAATTGATTAAGTGATGAATATCTGAGGGAGATGATGAAGACTGAGTGATACTGAGTATCATGATTGTAGAAATGGTTAGATCAATTGGTGTTTTGTCATTGATGTCAAGCAATTGATTAATTGATTTGTATTATGTTACCATTTATTAAGAGGAGAAGTTAAATGGGTGACAAATACAGATCAGATAATGATGAAATAATGATGATATAGTTGTTTTCTACTATATATTTGATGTTATCAAATTGGTACATTTGATTGATCAAGTCGAGAACTGCAATGAATTAAGTTATGATTAAAAGAGTTACTTTATCGAGCTAGACTAAGTTAGTTGGTAGAATGTTATGTGATTTGGTCACAGTTACCGAGCATCAAGCACCAAAGATGAGTTAGACACCGAGTAGTGAATGAATTTAGTTACCAAGTTGCAAAGCAAATTTTACCGAATATGGTTACTGATATTAAATGATGATAAAATTGAATTTAATGTGAAGTGATGATGAGATGGATGAAAAAATGAATTAAATGAATATTTTTACAAGATCTATGAATGGGAAAATTAAATGAGAAGATCTAAGGTGAAGATCAAGCGGTTAAATGAAATTATGAGAGATCCAAGAAAAAGTTACAAGTTCCAAGGTAAAAGTGAAATGGTTTACCAAGTTGAGAAATATGAAGAAGATGATCCAAGGACTGAGAGAAAATGAAGGAAGATCAAATTAAGGATACTAAGAGGAAAAATTATATCTATATAAAGGATGATTAATACACAGAGTGTATGCTGCTGGCGAATTGAATAGAGAAGGAGAAGAAGATAAAGAACAACATTTAATGAGCAAAACAGAGAAAGACAGATTGAAGAATCTATAGTCTGAGGAAGAGATAAATGGAGTATGTGATGCTAGTATTCAATTGAGAATAAAGGATATGACAAAAGCAAAATTAGTTGCTATGTTTCCAAATCAAATTTTATTGTTGCTTATTAATATTTGTAACAGAGAAATCTCTTAACTGGGTGGATTTAAGGGTCCTATTTGTAAAACCTAGACTTAGGTGGTAGACCAAAAGAGTGCTTAAAGACCTCTAACAAGGCCACTCCTAACAGGATGAATATCTTAACAGATATTAGGTAAATCCCCCAACAAGGTCACATTTAGCAAATGTGTTTGTAATCTTTAACAGGATAAGTTCTTAACCGAGCGTACTTCAAAAGGGTACATTTTTATTGTGGGTTACAATTCCCATAGAGGTTTTTCCCAAATTTGGTTTCCTCATTAAATTTGGTGTCAATGAGTTATATCTTATGTTTACATGGTTAATCCGATGTTGCTAAGTTTGAATGATTGATTTTCATATATGAGATGTATTGTTGCTTATGTTATTGAGTTATTTGGAGAATTGGTTATTTATTGTATTTGGTATTACCGAGTGAATCAATGAGTTCATTTTTAAGGGTTCAATTTTTTATTTATCTGATTCACCNATTCCCCCCCCCCCCCACCCTCTCTCAGTGGGACCAACAATTGGTGTCAGAGCATTGTTACTGTGAAGTGATAAGTTTAAAAGGACTTGAGTCAAGATCTAAAGATGTATAAGAGGGAAGCACCAAAGATTAATAGGGATCATTTCTATACATGGAAAAGTAGAATTAGGTTGCATGTGTCTAGAGTAGGAGAGTATGCACTTTACTTTCTTGATAATGAATATGTAGCACCGACTACTGCACCTTTGACTATCAATGAGAAAAGATAGAAACATGAACACACACAAGTTATGATTGAGATTGCTTCTACACTTACCGACCGGGAATATGATGAGATTGATGGTTGCACAAATTTTAAATAGATGTGGGATAAGATTATTTTGACCTATGGTGGAGATCAACATGTTCAAAAGGCTAAAGAAGAAAGCTTGAGAGGAAAATTTGACTCTATGAGGATGAAGAAAGGAGAGAACATAATCCAGTACAGTACAAGACTTAAGGAGACTATTAATTATATCAAAGGAGATGGTGGTATCATAAAATAGGATGATGTTACAAGAAAAATGTTGATAACCCTTCTACTGAGTTATGTTATTCATGTATCTGCTATACAAGAGCTAAGATCCATACCCCAGATGAATGTTTCACTGGATGCTACTATTGGTAATTTAACTGAATTTGAGTTAAATGATTTTGAAAATAGTATGTCTAATACTTCTATGATTGCATATGAATTTAAGTCTAAAGATTGGAAAAGTTAGGGAGGTTGCTGCTAGAGATGAATATTTGAGCAGTGCTAGCGAGAAATTTTATAGTTGCACTGAAGGAATTGAAGAGTTATTTACTAACTGTGATGAGAATGAAAGAGAATTTGAAGCTTTGTTGGCTAGAAGGCTACAAAGAGGCAAAGGCAAATACCGAGGTAAATTACCCTTGAAATGTTTTACTTGTGATAAATTTGGTCACTTTGCATCTAACTATTCGGAGAAAGATAAGGAAGAAAAGAAAGATAACAGAGATAAGGACAAAAGAGAAAATAAATTCAAAAGATACAAAGACTACAAAAACAAAGGTAAGAAATCCTATCATATTTCTAATGAAGGACTGAGTGATGATGATTCTTTTGATAGTAATGAGGAAAAATAAATTGTTTGTGTTTCTATAAAAGATGATTTTGATGAAAAAGAACCTAAAGCCCTAATATCACAAGTAAGAATGAAACATGGATTATAGATAGTGGTTGTTCACATCACATGATTGGTGACACACTTAAGTTTATTTCCTTAGAAAATCATGATGGAGGTTATGTTAGATTTGGTAATGATGCTCCACATCCTATGAAATGAAAAGGATCTATAATTCTACTGAACAACACAAGATGTGATGATGTTTATTCTGTTGAAGGATTAAAGTATAATCTGTTGAGTGTTGCACAGTTATACAATACATGTCACCGAATGGAATTACAAAATGGAAGGGTGAAATTATTTGATGAGAAGGGTGATTTGATTGCTACTGGAGAACAATCTAAAGCTAATTTATTCTATATTGATACTTCTATGAAGAGTTGCCTATTTGCTAAAGTTGAAGATGTTTGGTTATGGCACAAAAGGCTTTGTCATGTTAATTTTGACAACTTAATCAAAGTGAGTAAGAAGAGTAGAGTACGAGGACTACCAAGACTTGAAAAACTAGAGAATGATATGTGCATAGAATGTCAGATGGGTAAGATGACTAAATCTAGTTTTGCAAGAAAGAATTATGTTACACAAGGAATTTTGGATTTAGTTCACACTTATTTTTGTGGACCCATGAGAACTCAAAGTTATTATGAAGACAGATATTTTATTTTATTTATGGATGATTATTATAGAATGATGTCAGTAAATTTTTTAAACGAAAAATCTAATGCATTTCAAATGTTTAAGTGGTATAAGGCCCAAATTGAAAAAGAAATTGGAAAACAATTGAAATGTCTGAGATCCGACAGAGGAGGTGAGTTTACTTCTGATGATTTTACATTTTTTTGTAATGAGAATGGAATCAAAAGACAACTTTCAACACTGAGAACACCAAAACAATGAGATTAATGAGAGAAGAAATAGATATATTTTGGATTGTGCTAGGACAATGATGATTGGAAAAGGAGTTTCACAGAACTTCTGGAGGGAAGCTATGAGTACTATCATTTATACATTGAACCAAGTACAAATGAAGAAAGGTACCAAAAAGACACCTTATGAAATATGGTATGATTACAAACCTAATGTTAGTTACTTTAAATTTTTGGGAGTAAATGTTATAGTCTGAAATATTCTAGAGAAGGAAAGTTTGATTCAAAAGGAGAACAAGGGATATTCTAGAAGGAGTAAATCCTACAAATGTTTGAACAAAATTACTAACAAAATGGTGGAAAGTGAAAATGTAAGAATTGATGAATTTGCAAAAAAGAATGATGAAGATAGTAAGAAGGAGCCTGATGATTATGAGAATTTTTTATATGTACAACATGTTTTCCCTAATATCTTACCAAGAACACCTACCGAGGAGGAAGATGAACAAGGAGTTCCACAACCGAATGTTTATATTAAAGAACTGAGAGCTACCGAGCCTATTTTGGAAAAGTATGTGAGAAGGAACCATTCCCCAAGCAATATTATTGGAAATAAGGAAGATGGCGTGATGAACAGAAGCAAGGCTAGAGACAATACATGTTTGATATCTACATTTGAGCCTAAGAGAGTTAAGGATGCACTAGATAATGAAGATCTTATGAAAGAAATGAAAGAAGAGTATGATCAAATTGAGAAGAATAAGACATGGACATTAGTACCCAGACTCAAAGACAAAAATGTTATTGGTACTAAATGGAGTTTTAGAAACAAACTGAATGAGCAGGGAGAAGTTATCAGAAATAAAGCTAGATTGTTTTGCAAAGGTTATGCATAAGAAGGAGGAATTGACTATGGAGAGACTTTTGCACCTGTTGCTAGACTGGAAGGAGTTAGATTACTTATATCATATGTTTCTTACAAAGGATTCAAGGTATATCAGATGGATGTTAATTCTGCATTTCTTAATGAGATACTTGAAGAAGAAGTATATATTAAGCAACCTGGGGGATTTATTGAGAATACAAATAGGACAAGGTATGTAAGTTACATAAATATTTATACGGTTTGATACAAGCACCTTGAGCATGGTATGAGAGACAACACTCTTATCTAATCAAAATAGGATTTCAAAGAACAAGTGATAACAGTAATGTTTACTTGAAATGTGATAGTGATAATAAAGTTTTGATTGCTGAAATTTTTTTGATGATATTATTTTTGGAGGCAATAACACTTTACGTAAAGTATTTGTTGATGAAATAAGAAAAGATTTTGATATGTCAATGATTGGAGAGATTAAGTTATTTCTAGGGCTACATATACAATAAGTTACTAGAAGAATAAATGTATGCCTCTCTCTCCGGATTCCCATAGCTTTCCAAAGGCGGGGGTTAGTAGCAAAGGTTTCACAAGTGAATGCAAATCAGGTATACAATAACTACTAAATGAATAACAGAAACATGAGCAATAAAATGTACAAACAAGAGAAAGGAAGACAAGTAAATGCAAACCCCTCGATGCTTGAAGCTTCTATTGTTTCTCTCTACTCCTTCTGAAATGCTGTTCTTGATGCTCAGTATTGGCGGGGCAGCATCTATGACTTGAGAAGCGTTGAGAATTTGATATTTGAAATGTGTGTGTGTGATCGCAAGATGGCTTGAATGCTAGAACTAAACTGACATAGTAATGGCGCACGAGAGATTGAAATCCTGGATCCTTCAAATGGTTATGAAGGGTTTATTATTTAGGATTTGGTGATGAAATGAATGGTTGAGATCAATCCCAAAGATGGGAAGATGAACGGTTGAGATCAAAAGGAACAGGAGAGATCCTCAGTAAACTCCACCTCTTTATTTGGTAAAGAGGAGATAGGGTTTGGTTAATTGAAGAGCTAATTATGAGTTGCCTTTTTGAACTAAAGAGGTGGGTGAAGTTACCCATGTGGACTGGAGAGATGGGTGGAGTAACCCATGTGATCTAATTGGAGTTATCTCTTTGAAGATAAATGAGT
>MU227513.1:485829-500255 GCA_018584345.1 Thuja plicata | reverse complement strand
ATTAATATCAAATATTTGTTTGAAAATATGTTTGCTTGGCATTGTTGTCAAAGAGAGAGAGAGAGAGAGAGAGAGAGAGAGAGAGAGAGAGAGAGAGAGAGAGAGATCTCATTATCATACTGATAAAGGGATATATTATATCCATTATCAACTCAAGGAGAGATTATATCCATCAAAGTATCCAAAGGGAGAGATGTAACAAGAAAGGGAGAGTACACAACAAGAGAAAGAATTGCTGACAAAAGACATCACAAGAAAGGAGAACAATCAAAGGGCCAGAGTTTGACACAGAAGGAGAACACATCACATCAGAGAAAGAAAGATTCTATATCTATCCAGTGAAGGGATTTAAGATAGACAGAAAGATGCAAGAATCAAATCAAAGCTATTTGAGCTTACCGAAAGCCAGACATTTGTAATAGTTACATTAGGAAAGCTTGATGAAACTATATATTTCATATTGTATTAGTAATAGTATAGTATGATAATGTAGTATGTTTATATCAATTCCAAAGGGGGAGATTGATGACATGTAACTGACTGAATGTTTGAAGATGTTAAGTTGGTGATCATGCAAGGCAATAAATCAGTTAATGCATTGTATTGTCATTGATGTCAACTTGATATAATCTATATGGTCATGAAAATACTGTCAAAGACTTCAAAGAACCAATGAATCAAAGGCTATGATATCAATAATACATATAAGTCAAGTATTCACTAAGTGACTATATACACTGATAGAGTGCACGCCGACGGATAGAGTAAAAGAGCAAAGTCATAGTGTTACTCAACGAGCTAATGCACAGCATTACCGATGAGAAGAGTTACAGTGTTTCTTGATGAACAAAACACAGAGTAACTCGACAAAAAGCATTTCAGTGTTGCCCAATGAAAAAGACAAGGATGGAGATTCTGATGACAACTGAAGTCACACTGGCAGAACTATCAGTTATCACCGATGACTAACTAAAGTGTTGACCGACATAACAAAGAGTTCAAAAATGAAAAAATGTTTAGCTGTCAAGAAGCTATAAATAGACTTAACGGATACTTATCATTATTTTAATCATCCAGATAAAGCCAGAGATAAGTAATTTATTTAAAGTTGATTTGTCCAGTTGGCAAGAAGATATCTTTGAGATAAAATAAGAGTTTTCTTTACATCTAATTGGTGATAATTATGGATCACGCCTGCAAGAATCAAGAAAGCAAAGAAAAGGTAAATCATGTCTATATAAAGACAAACCCTATTCATTATGTATTGGTGTGTGGGGTGAAAAGGAGAAAAGAGGGAAGATGCTAAAGAGATTCTGAAGGAGAAGAAAGTCTTCATTCAGACCTAATCAATCAAGCTAAAGAAAGAGATATATTCTGCAGACACTGACAGATAGTGAGACAGCATCACAGAGCAGAACAGTGTGGAGCAAAGTTATAGAATTGATTATATTGGTCAGAGAGGTAATGCACTTATAATAGATCTTAAAATATGCAATTGAGTTGTATGTATAAACATATCATTAATGTTTCAGTTTAACCATTGAAGCATCAAGTCTCTTAACCGAGTAGGACTTAAAAGTATTCTACAATTGAGATACATCCCAAGGAGTATCAAAAAGTTTTATCATGAAAGTAGCATTGGATATTCCCGATACCTATTGAAAGGCTAAGTGAGTGTTTGATCAAGGATGGTAGCATTAGATGCCAGATACTAGGTTAAAAAATATCTTTTAAATCCTCTAACAAGGTCACACCTAATAGTGTGTGTGTAACCTTTAACAGGGTTGGCTGCTAATAGAGCTCACTTTAGAAGAGTGAAAATTTGGGGTACCAGTCCCAGTGGTTTTTCCCTTAACAAGGTTTCCATGTTAAAAATTCATGTGTTATGTGTTTATGTTTCATTACTTTATTGTTTTACATTTCACATATGCAATTTTGGATTGATCGATATACTCTGCATATTTCCTGTGTTTCGTCAGATAGTTGACTACTTATCGGTAATCATACAAAAGAGAAATTTACAAAGCAATCTGACAAGTAGTAAATTGGTAAAAGTATTTCAAGGCATTCATATTGTAGGACAGAAGATAACTAGAGGCATAACTTGTGGTTATAAGTTTTAAGGGTTGATTTAAGGATTAATTTTTGAGGCCACTAATTCACCCCCCCCCCCTCTCAGTTATTACTAACATTATATCTACATCTTTATACAATTTCTTCCACTTGTGGATAATTTGGGATAACTATNAATTTTTGAGGCCACTAATTCCCCCCCCCCCCCTCTCAGTTATTACTAACATTATATCTACATCTTTATACAATTTCTTCCACTTGTGGATAATTTGGGATAACTATATTGGGTTGGTGTTGGAAGTAGAAGGCCTCTAAGTATTAAATCCAAAAAAAAATTCTTACCCTTCTCCTTCTTATGGTCTCGATAGGGTTGTGTCATGGTTGGGAGAAGTGGATCTATGACTATAAGAAGATGTATCTTATTTTTCTTCTTTCTTGGGAGAAGTATAATCAGTCTTGGGATCTTCACTTCCATCCCCTTTATCGATTTACTCTTGTTGGGCTTGCACCTTTTCAATAGTTCCCTCTTTCTACTAGTCTAGAGGTGGTTTTGAGATATTTTCTTCTTAATCTATTAAAACCTGTAACTCAAACAAATATTTGTCATATCCAATGTCCATTTTCCCCAACAGATGTTCTAGATCAACTTTCAATTCAATGTTAATATATTCAAAACTTGAATAAGTGTCTTATGGAGCTTCAACACTTGTGATTTTTGGAATATCCACTTGGAAGAAATCACCCTCTCCCAATGGATCCTCCTTATCCTACTTCTCATTTTCAACCTCTTCCTCCTCTTATGGTGCATTTGGACCAATATACAAATGAGATTCAATATTATAGACCTCCATGGAGTCTCGAGGAGGAGGTTCTTCTTATTGTTCTTGTGTAAAAATAGTAGGAGGAGGTGTCAATATTTTATTTGATACAACTTCTCCTTGAGTAAAACCCTATGATACAAAATCCCTTATAGTCCTTTTCATTATTTTAAGAGGTACTTGTTACTCTTCCTCTTCTTCTACTTCATCAACCCTGGACAATCACAACCCTTTCCTCAATATCATATAAACTCTAGGAGGAGACTTATTCTTCTTCAATTTTATCTTGGTTGGCCCTATTTTGGGTTGGGAGGAAGAAGGAATATCAACATATGTAGATATAGTAGCAGTGGAAAAAGTAGGAGTAGATGTGGAAGTAGGAGTAGCAACAATAATAGTCGGTGTTCTCTCTTTTTATTTTTCCTTCAGCTAGTTCCTTACCTTTCTTGACATATCTTCTTTGATACCACCGTAGTGTGTGTCATAGGATGTGACAAAGGAGGTTTCCTAGGAGATGATGTCATTATTCTCTTAGATTATCTTGGTTTATCCTTACATATCAGGTCATTTTCTCTGACCTTAGGCATAGGATCCATCTTGAATGAATTTGTAAGACAATATTGGGTGCAATTCAAGACATCTTTAGCTTGATACTCCATGTATGGTGTAGGAGAACCCAGGGGTTATATGTTTTCAACCCTAAAATTTTGGTTTGTGTGATCCAATCAGGCTCATGGTGTGTATAATGAATATTTAAGATTCTAATAGGTGTGGTTGGTGTGCTTTGTGTTTTGTTTTGTCAATTTAGCCAATGTGTGTCAAGTTGACACAAAAAGTGAAATGTAAGCCAAAATTGGCATAATGTGGAAAATGACACCAAGAGTGCATAAAATGTCTTTTTTTGGTTGTAGACATGTCTAGGGGATGTTAAAATAGCATTTTTCACCCATAGATCGGTTCAGCGCATCAAAAATGGAAAACTTGTGTAGATTGCAAAAGGAAAAGTTGCTAAAGCAACTTTTGTAACTTTTCAAAGTTGCTCGACAACATTTCGATGGTTAGGGAATTTTCGTAAGAATTTAGCTATGGATCAAAAATAATTATTGAAACATGATGGGAGGAGGTATATAATACCTTCAGGACATTTTAAGAGAGGTTGGATAACATTTGACATGAATTCCAATAGTGAACAATTGATAGATTTCATGTTATATCTCTGTAATTACTTGCAACTATTGTAAATTATGTTTAATGGATTGAATTTGATGCTTTACCACTATAGAAAGTTAGATTAGACTCTTTTCTTGCATTTTGTACATTTGGTTTTGAGTTTTGTTAAGTTTTTGTTTGTGCAAATTAATTCATGTATCTGGTTCCTGTTCACTGGAGTGGACAGAGTTTGGTCGAATAAGATGACTCTACTTTGAAACCCCTCAATGGAAAACTCATGGCCCTTGGAGGAATAAGAGTAGAGGTAGTGTATAGTATTTTCCTTTTTTTTATAGTCCTAGAAGTATTGTTTTCTATTTTTAAACTATTTCCCTAGGCAAGTTCTGTTATAGCTCAGCTAGGAAGAAAGAGTAACAGAGGTTCAAAACTTGCAGGGACAAATTGGATTGGAAAATCCATTAACAAGGAGGTTTGCATAAGGTTTAGAAAGAGCCTTGGTGAAGAGAAAAATAGTATTTAAATCCATTTGAGTGGATTTCCCATTGAAAGTTTGAATTCAAGCTTGTTTCCTTGTAAATCACCCATATTAGGGTTTGGCATTATACAGAGAGTTGAAGAATTAAAAATTACAAAATCCTTGAGGTATCTCAAAAGGGTGTCCAGAATGGTAAAGAGTTAGTACATTGTTTGCAAGATTTTTGAGTTAGAGTCCAAAAACCTAAAAATTAGGGCTAATTGAGACCTACAAGCCTAGTAGGCCTAAAACCAAGGAAACTTGAAATTGATAGAACAATGGGTTGAAGACCAAACAATATGGGATGTTTGGGATCTGAATTGATGAGTTTGGAATCCCTAGGCTCCTGCAAGATGAATGTGGAGGGGCTAGGAAGCTGGTTGTTGATATTACCATGGTGAGTTTAATATTAGGAATATGTGAAATTGACTAGATAGAGAAGCTCTAGGAGAGTAGGATTGAAATGAGTATGAACCTCCTAAGGTAGTAGGGTTTTGTATTGGAAAGAAGCCCTAGAAGGTCCTAGAAGTGACCTAGAGAAGAGATTAAAGGAGCTCATTTGAGGAGCCTCCCTATCAAAGTGGTATCAGAGCCTAAAGATTTGGGCAAGGTAGAAGTTGTATGTCAGATTTAGAATCAGTGGGTGAATCAACCATGGTGAAAAATGAAGAATTGGCCAAGAAAGTAGATGACCAAGAAGAGGAGAATTGATTGCTTAGAGAGAAGTTGGAGCATTTAGAAAAAAAATTAGGTGAGGTAGAAGTGAAGATTGAAGAAGTAAGTGTTAAGGTGAGTGAAAAATAAGGCAAGGTAAAATGAGTTGCAGTAGAGGATGAAGAACCTGAACCAGACCATGTGATACTGAAAGAGCCATTTCTTAAAGCCCTAAAAGCCTTGGGAGGAAAATAATTAGAAGGAATGCCACTCTTTAGTGGAAAGATGGAACCAGACCTGGTAATGGAGTGGATAGAGGGCCTGGAAAACCATTTTGAATGTGAGGACATAAGTGAAGCACACGAGGTTAAAGTGGCTAAATCAAGATTAAGAGGGGCTTCTTGACATGGTGAAAGTTTGTTCAGACATAAATGAAAAAGGAGGGAAAGAATCCAATTGCTACTTGGAAGTGCATGATGAAGAATATTAAAGAGACTTACGTACCTAATTACTATGAGATCCAACTTCATAGAAAGAGACAGAGCTTGAGACAAAGATACCTTCATGTCAGCACATATACTAAAGAGTTTCAAAAGTTGTGTTTGAAGTCTAATGTGATAGATAATAAAAGTATCAAGGTTTTAAGATAATTGAATGGGTTGAGATGGAACATCCAAGAAGATATTAGCTTGTTAATTTCTACCACTATCCAAAGGTGATATCTATTGGCACTCAAAGTGGAAGAGAAGAACGAAAGGAAGCATGAGAAAATTACTAGAGGTAAAGGCATGGGAAGAGATGAAAGAGGCCATAGAGGAACTTTTGGTGGAAGGAGCATAGACCAAAGATCCCAAGGGGAATCCAAGCTAGCAGAAAAAATTGGGGATTCTAGTAGTATAACTACCTATGGAGGAAGGGGATCTAGTAGTAGTAGCAGAGGTAGGTCTGGAGGATCAGGGAGAGGATCTTATTTCTCCACAATGAAATGTTATAATTGCCATAAATTTGGGCACCTTTCCCATATATTCCTGGAGAAGGCTTGTTCATCCCAAGGAGGAGATAGGAGAGTGAACTATGTTCAAGAGGACACTGCAAGTGTGAAATAAATAGAGGTGATTTTATACTTAGTGGTTTGTGAGAACCTCGTGATAAGAAGAATCTTGATCAAAGAACCTATGAAAGAGTATTCGCGCCAAAGAAGATCCTTATTTAGGATTAATTACAAGATTTTGGATAAAGTATGCAAGGTTGTTGTGGAATTAGGGTCCATGGATAACATAATATCAAAGGAGGCAGTGAGTAAATTGAAACTAAAAAGGATTCCCTATATTAACCCCTATAGAGTTACCTGGCTCAACAAAGGGCAACATGTTTTAGTGAATAAGAAAGCGTGGGTGGAATTCTCCATAGGGGGTTACAAAGATAAAATGTTGTGTGATGTTTTACCAATGGGTGCATGCCACCTAATATTGGTCAGGCCATGGCAGTATGATAGAAATCCAGTTCATCGTGGAGAAAGGAACTCATTCACTTTCCAAAAAGATGGAGTCACTTACAAAATTCAGTCCATAGGAGATGGTGGAGAAGGTAAGTCTAGTGGTCCTAATGTGTTATTGGTAGGTGAAAAATAATTCTTTGATACTCTAAAAGAGGGAGAAGAAATTGAGTTTTCCATAGTTGTAAAGCCTAAGGAAGAGAAGAAAGATAAGAAGGTAAATGTCCTTGCATAAGTACAAGCTCTTTTTGATCAGTTCAAAGACATCATTAGTGATGGAACACCTGCCACTCTACCCCCACAAAGAGACATAGGCCATCATATTGAATTCATCCCAGGGGATTCTTTGCCTAACAAAGTAGCTTACAAGATGACACTCCAACAAAATGAAGAAGTGTACAAACAAGTCCAAGAGCTTCTTGATAGTGGATTGATCAGGAAAAGTATTACCCCGTGTGCAGTTCACATAGTTTTGGCACCCAATAAAGGGGGAACATGGAGGTTTTGTAATAATTGAAGGGCCATAAACCGAATTAAAATCAGATATAAATTTCCCATTCCAAGGATTGAGGAACTTATGGACTGTTTAGGAGGTGCACATTCTTTCACCAAGATAGATCTTAAAAGTAGCTATCACCAAATCAGAATTAAGGAGGGGACGAGTGGAAGATAGTATTCAAAATGACATAAGGCCTATATGAGTGTCTTGTTATGCAATTTGGACTCGCAAATGCTCCTAAAACATTCATGAGACTCATGAATGAAGTCCCGATATATTTCATTGGTAAATTTTTAGTTGTTTATCTAGATAATATCTTAATTTTTAGTAAAACTAAAGAAGATCATCTTAAACATTTATAAATTGTATTAAAGAAGTTTCATGAAGAGCAACTAACTATCAATTTGGAGAAATGTGATTTTATAAATGAGGAGCTTGTCTACCTAGGATTTGTGGTCTCCAAAGGAAACTTGAAGATATACCCCTCAAAGGTTGAAGAAATACTCAGTTGGCCCACTCCAAAGATATCTAGTGAGGTGAGAAGATTTCCTTGATTATCTCAGTTCTATAGGAAGTTAATAAGGAACTTCAGTGCAATATGTGCTCATATACTTGATACAATCAAATGAGGTGTAAAGACCAAGTTCCAATGGACATAAAAAGCACATTAGGATTTGAACTCCTGAAGAAAATAGTGGCCACACAACCTGTGTTAGTACTACCTAGCTTTGACAAACCCTTCATCATAGAGTGTGATGCAAGAAATGTTGCAGTAGGGGAAGTCTTGAACCAAGAAGGAAAGATAGTAGCATTTTTCAGTGAAAATCTCAATGAAGCTAAGAAAGTTACTCATCCTATGACCTAGAGTTATATGGTCTTGTACAAGCACTACGAAAATGGAAGAATTACTTATTGCCAAGGGAAATTTTTTGTTTATACAGACAATCAAGCACTTAGTTTCCTTAACTCTCAAGATAAGTTCAGTCATAGGCATATCAAATGGGTAGGTACCTGCATGCATATACATTCACTATCAAGCATAAGAAGGTTCAATGTAATAAAGTAGTCGATGCTTTAAGTAGAAGGTTTTTGACAGTCAAATAAGTTCAAATAAAGATTATTGGGATTGAAATTTTTAAGGAGCTCTATACCGAAGATGAATATTTTCCTGTAGCAGACAAGGTATGTCAGGATTTGGAGAATCACTTCCATAGTGACTATGAAGATTATACAGTGCAAGATGGATTATTTTTTAAATGAGGTCGACTTTGTGTACCAAGGGGGTCAATGAGATAAATTTTGATTCAAGAAAAACATAATGGCAGTTTGAGTGGACACTTTGGGTTGAACAAAACTATGGAGTTGGTACAAAGATTATAATATTAGCCAAAGATACATAATGAGATAAGGAAGTATGTAGAAAAGTGCAAAATTTGTCAAAAATCTAAAGTAACTTCTTCAAATACTAGACTCTGTCATCCTTTACCAATTCCCAATAGACCATCAGAGTGTGTAAGTATGGATTTTGTGGTTGGGTTACCTTAGACAAAGATGGGTTTTGATAGTATCTATGTTGTGGTAGATAGATTTAGAAAAATGTCTCATTTTATTCCTTGCAAGATGACCCATGATGATAGTCAAGTAGCCAATTTATTCTTCAAAGAAGTAATCATGACTCATTGTTTACCAACCAACATAGTGTCTGGTAGAGACTCAAAGTTCATTGGTTAGTTTTGGAAAACCTTGTGGAAGAGGTTAGGAACCAACTTGTCATTTGGGTCTCCATACCATCCCTAAATAGATGGGAAGATATAAATTTTCAATAGAACACTTGGAAACCTTATAAGGTGTTTCACCAAAGAGTCTGGTCAAGCTTGGGATCAAGTCATCCACCAAGTAGAATTTTCTTACAATGATACTGTAAACAGGACAACAGGGAAGAGTCCTTTTAAAATAGTGTATGGTCTACATCCCAGAGGTGTGTTAGAGATTCGAGACCTTGGAAGTATGGAAAAGAGAAGTGGATATGCTGAGGATTTTGCACAATCCATGAAGGAGATACATGAGCAAGTGAAATAGTCTCTGCAAGAGAATACCAAGAAGATAAAGGATAGAGTTGTTGAAAAGAAGAGAGCTTGTGGAGTTTGTAGTAGGGGACTTGGTACTAGTGAATTTGAAAAAATAAAGACTTCAAAAAGGCATACATAACAAGTTACAGATGAGAAGAATCAGTCCATGCAAAATAATGGCCAAATATGGAAGTAATGCCTACAAGGTAAACTTACCAGAAGACATTGCTCTATCTCCTATCTTTAATGTGGAATATCTTATGCCTTATAAGGGTCCCATTCCAGAGGAAGGTAAAGGTGATTCTTATGTTGCAGAGGTAGTCACTGATTTGATATTGCCTCCCCACACCAAGCCACAAGCATAATAGGTACTAGATTCCAGAGTTGCAAAGAAAACTAGATACAAAATTTACATGGAACATTTGGTCAAGTGGAAGAATATGTTTGAAGTTGAAGCCACTTGGGTACCTTAAAGTGATTTCAAAAAGGTTGATATTGATCATGCACACTTGTCACCTGATGTAACTTGAATTCTTGTCTATTGAGGGAGAAAGGTGCAAGAGCACCTTGGGGTTATATGTTTGCAACCCTCAAATTTTGGTGTGTGTGATCCAATTAGGGTCATGGTGTGAATAAAAACTATTCAAGAGTCTAATAGGTGTAGTTGGTGTGCTTTGAGTTTTGTTTTGACAATTTAGCCAATGCATGTCAAGTTAACTCAAAAAGTGCAATGTAAGCCAAAATTGGCATAATGTGGAAAATAGCACCAAGAGTGCATAAAATGTCTTTTTTTGGTTGTAGACATGTCTAGGATATGTTAAAACAAAATTTCTCACCCATAGATTGGGTCAATGCATCAAAAATGAAAAAGTTGCTAAAGCAACTTTTACAACTTTTCAAAGTTGCTCGACAACATTTGGATGGTTAGGGAATTTTTGTAAGAATTCAGTTATGGTTCAGAACTGATTGTTGAAACATGATGAGAGGAGTTATACAAAACCTTCAGGACATTGTAAAAGAGTTTGGATAACATTTGGCACAAATTCCAATAGGGAACAATTGACAGATTTTTGGTTACCTCTTTGTAATCACTTGCAACTATTGTAAACTGAGTTTAATGGATTGAATTTGATGATTTATGACTGTAGAAAGTTAAATTAGACTCTTTTCCTATGTTTTGTACATTTTTTTTAATTTTTGTTAAGGTTTTGTTTGTGTAAAGTAATTCTTATCTCTGGTTCCTATTTACTGGACTGGACAGAGTTGGGTCCAATAAGATGACTCTATTTTGAAACCCCTCGGTGGGAAACTCTATTGGTATTAATGGGAATTATGTACTCAGAGGGGAGGGGTGAATCAGTACCTGTAAAACTTTTGTATCCCTTTTATCAATTAACCTTTGTAATCAATTGTATATCCATTCAGTCTGATTTATACTATCTTGATGTGAGTTATATCAATTCATAACATTAACATACATGTGAACATTCATAGAAACATTCATGAAATTAATTTGACACATAACACAAGATATGATATCGCAAAAAACTCCTGTGAGGAAGTAAAAACTATGGTGGGGATGGTGCCCACAAAATCTTCACTATCTGCAGATTGGAAGGGATTAGTTAAGGCTTAAAATTTTGATCACTTTTGATGATCTACCCTATTAGGAGTGTCAATGGAGACCTATTAAAGTCTACTTTGTTAAGAGCTTTAGCAACACTATTGAGTGTGCACTCGGTTAAGAGATTTGTTGTTGGACTGTTAAATCCACCTTCCTTGAAAGGATTTTTACACTTTGCTCCACTTGTTAGAATGATAAAAAATTACAAATTGACCTAGTAAATGCAATCTCCTATTGTTGATACAGATCCAATTTAGTTTACATAAAAATATTATCACCTAATTATGATTTAATAATACCTCTAATTCTCGGTACACTCTATTCTTGGTTCTTGATAACCAAATTCACCTTTTGATGTTCCAGTTCTTGAAACTCTCAATCTAATCCATAGATGTGCTCATCTAATTCATTCATGTTCTCCTCTCTCTTCACGTCATCTATTCATCCTTTATAATGAATGATTGCATCATCTATTTATAGATGGATTGACTTCATCAAGTTTCGATAAAAACAATGTTAACTCTAAGATCAGGTTTACAACTTATACCTAGATCTCCTAGTCTATGTGTTTTAAATAAATTAGAATGATTAAATCACTTAAATTCATGTTTCTTGTCCCTAAAGAAATGGATTTAAAACAAATAGATATCCTATAAATAAAATACACTTGCTTTATCTGACGTGGAAGTCAGATCCACTTTTTGGTAGCTGCAACTAACTTTCAGTTATGTCTGTCGGTCATGCTTGATTGTCCTTTGGTTTTGTTATGTCGATTGTACTTTAACTGTCTTGTTGGTCTCCACTGTATCTTTCATATTGGGTTCCTCTATCGGGTTTCACTTTATCTTTCTATCATTGCATTTTTGGTTTACACGCTAAGATGTGTTGTCGGTTCTCTTTGTACTTAGTCATCTTCGGTGATCTCTTAGTATCTGATCTTTGGTTTTCTCATGTCCTGTCTTTCAATGTATGCTTACCAAAAGTGTAGTTTTCATACTAATGGAAAATTAATGTCATCAATCTCCCCCTTTGACATTAGTATCAAAAACTGATATGAGCAAAATACTAACAAAATGGTAAGTATATATAACATATAATCCTTAGTCATTTAATGAATCCCCTTATGTATATGCCAGTATATGTGTATCTATGATGTCTTTCCTTATACATATCATTTTCCCATATGAATATACATATACATATTTTCCATTTGCCCACCTGAATGAATGAATGAATACATATCTTTTTCTCTTTTTGTATTTTGTACTCATCATTTTCCCCCTTTTTTGATATTAAGGGAAAAGGTCTTTACCTTAGATCTTATAAAAATGTGGGAGTGTGAATACTTCATGTCTTCCATCATTTTCTCCTATTTTTCTTTGAGGTTCACTAGAGCCATGGAGTCCCTATGATGTTTCTTTAGCTTCTCTTGTAATGCCTTCCTTTGGCATATTTCTCCATATTCCTGTAATGATTCAATGACAAGTGTAGGTGGGTCGCACTTAGATATTTATATAAGTTCATCCTATGTGACCTCTAACCTATTCTTATTTGACCTATTCTTCTTCTTCTAAGAATCACTAGAATGTAAAACCATTGGAAATTTCTCATCCTTCTCTATTGTGCTTGATTAAGTGACCTGTTGTGCTTCTTTCTGTTGGTTGGCATCAGTTTCAGCTTGTCAGTTTTCTGTAGACGTCTCCACATTCACCTTAACATCATCGGTAGCATGCTTGTCAGTTTCCTCATGACTACCATCTTTAGGTTTGTCTTTGTCATTTGTGTCCTTTGCTTAATCAGTTTTGGTTTTTGCTTTCTTGTCTTGAGTATCTACATCCTTTTCCTTATCTCCTCTAGTAACCTTATCAGTGTCAGTTACATCTTGAGTATCTCTGATTTCTTTATGACCATCGGTGTTGTCTTTGTTTGCTTCTTCCCCTACATCCTTTGGAGTATCCTTCTCAGGTGACTTGCTTGATTCTTTCAAGATATTGATATCTTGTATCAATATTGGCATATTCACTTGTGCAGTATCAACTATTGTGTCCCGCTCATTGGTTTTATCCTTTGCAATAGTGACATCTTCATCCTTATTCACTTCCTCTACTGGGTCATCGGTAATGTCTATGACATTAGTGTCCTCAATTTTGTCATTTGTGTTATCCGGCCATGATTGTGTTAGAATGAATTTAGAATAACTAAGAGGGGAGGGGTGAATTAGTTATCCTCAGGTCTAGATGTAGCAAATTAAAACTTTTTGTACTTCAGATCTACTAGGAAGCAGTAGCATAAATCAACAACTTTAATCAAGCATTTTACTGTCAATTGAAATTAGCTTATAGTAACATAACAGTAAAGCAAACCATAAGCATTCACACAAGTTGACACAAGTATTTAACATGGAAACCCAATATCGGAAAAACTTCCAATAACATGCTACCAAGTTTTCACTCTTCTGAAGTGATGCCCTGTGAGGAGCCAACCCTGTGAAAGGTTATAATAACACACTACTAGGTGTGACATGGTTAAAGGATTTAATCACCCTGTCAGGAGTGGCCTTGTTAGAGGACTTAGAACATTCCAATCTGAATATCACCTTGTTAGAGGATTTATACAAATGACTGTTAAGTCAACCTTATTAAAGGATTTAACTGATACAATGGTAAGAAAGTAATCAGTAGTTTGTGATCTGGTACATACAACTTACTTTGCAATTCAGATCCAATTATAGCTCTGATGTTAACTTACTGGATAGCTTGCATTTTCATTTCAAACTTCTGATCTACTTGGAAATCCGTCAAGCAATCACACATGCAACTTTTTGCTTCTGCCTTTTGCCTTCTCTGCTAGATCATGCCAAATAGTAAATCAACTATGCAAACCTTTTGCATACTCATACATTCACCCACACTTCATGAATAACCCCTTGAGGTTATCATATACCTCTCTATCTAGGTTAGATAAATCTTTTGCCGCTTAAACAAGATTGTAGATCTTAGGTTAGGTCAGATCCAATGAATCATTCCATCTTTGCATGACATTTACTTCTCCAAAGTAGTCTCTCATTAAATCTTGAAACCATGCATTAATTATGGTTCCCCATACATTAAATGACGTGGATCAATCTTTAATTAACATTACATATCCCAATAAAATCAACTAAGTCGGCCAAAGATCTCAAATCTCATCATTAATCCAATTACTGTAAGTCAGCCAACATCACTGTTTCCACTCAAAAATTTCAATGGTGCTCGGCATTGAGCAACTTTTCGCTCGTCACAAGCAACTTTACTCAGCACAAGAAACTTTACTCAGCACAAGCAACTTTGCTCATCATAAGCAACTTTGCTCGGCACAAGCCAAACTTGCTCGGCATAGAATAGCCAAAAAAACTATCTTTGAAAGATAAACAACAAATTACTTTGCCAGAGTGCCAATTGATCAAGTACCCTTTTATTTTCCTTAACTCAACCATTCACTTGGTCTTCTTGTTAAATCTTCTTCATCAAC
>MU227513.1:443178-457085 GCA_018584345.1 Thuja plicata | reverse complement strand
ATTTTGAATCCATAAATTTCTTATTCTCGAATAAGAAATGAATTCTAGCTTTTTTTTAGAATTAACTAATGCAAGCATAAGCCCCAAAATGGGGATTAGTTTTTTAATTCCAGAATTCAAAAAATGCTCCAAAGAGAGAATTAAATTATTCTAGCATTAACTAATGCTTATTCCAGGTTAATGCTTGGCACCAAACGGGCCCTAAGGCATCCGACCATAAACCAAACACCTATTCCTTAGCCATTAAAGCTCTTTTTATTCCTCCTTCTGCTGGTCCATCAAGGAGACTCAAATCTTACTCATTATGTTAGCTACCTCATTAGCCTCCCTTCTTACATGTGTCATTTTAAAATATTCAAATGTCTCTAACAAAAGACTTAATCCTGCGTATATTCTTATTTAGGTACCATGCCCCTGATTATCCTTTAATTGTTTCATTGATAATTATTTGTGAGTCCCCTTCCAAATGGAGCTTTGTCACTTTTAATTTTATTGCCATTTTAATAGCTAAAATGCATCCTGAACCTCAGCTTCATTGTTTGTACCTATCGCTAGACATTTCGCTCCTAGCATTTGTATATTTCCTTTGTAGTCCCTCATAACAAATCATGCCCTTGACGAGCCTGGGTTACCCTTTAAGGCTCCATCAAAATTTATCTTTGTCCAACCAACCTTCAAGGATTTCCATTATTCTTGTTTAATTTTACTTGAAGGAGGTTGAGCCCTCAAAGTCCCATTAATAGGCGAGTCTCAAATATATATTAAACCTACTAATTTTTTTAAAAATAAATTGGTGATATAGATGAATTGAACCATACTATATAATTATGCTTAATGAGAAATAATGAAATCCAAATAATAACAAATAAATTTTCAATAACTTCACCATTTCAAACATAGTAGAACTAAACTAAAAATTAAAATTTAATTTAATTTTAATTGTTACAATGAAAGAAGTAATAATTAAAATCTCCAACCCTCTTTTAATTCAAATAAAATTAAATTCTTTAATAATATTAAATTACTAGATTATAACAAAATACTTATAGCAATTTTAAGGATTTGTAGATGTGAATAATATTAACGAATTATATGATTCAACTCTTAAAACAAAATCAAAATTATAAGTTGATAATAATTGACAAAATTATTGTAGATAATTAGAGTTAAGGTTAGTTTTAAAGTTAATTTCAAAGTTCCAATATGGAAAAATCAAATTGATGTCTTCTTTGGAAGAAAAAATTAATATATTAATCCTAACCCTAATTAGATTATCATTACTTTAAAATTACAATTAATGTTACATAACTATTTATAATAGTAGTTTTATTATTAATAGTAAAAATAATGATAATAATATATCTATTAATAACAAAATAATCTTTTGAAATAAATATAAACATATACTTTTGCATATCTATAATTTTTAGGTATGAGAAAATTAAGTAATAACACTTGTGTGTGGTAAAATGTGTGATCAATATCTGCAACCAAACACTTCAATAAACCATTATATCAAGGGGTTAGTAAAAACATAAGATTCAAAGCATTATTAAAAAAACCCTCGAAACCGGCTTATTGCTTCCTAGTTGAAGCGAGTATGATTCTCATAGTTGTCCATCAGATTGGACATAGAGAAATCAGTGACTTGACTACTCCAAAACTGAAGATTCAATGCAAAGAGGATGAGCAAGATGCAAAGACTTGCATACTTAGCTCTTGAAATCTTGAAAATGGAAATGCGTGTACTAGTAAACTAAATGTATAACATTATAAGAAATAGAACTAGGATGCAAGATTAAGCTATAAAAGGAAACTAGAATGACATCTATGCTAAGAAAATGAAGCTAGCAATGCAAGAATGCAAGAAACTACTATGAAAGTAAGGAAACTATGAATGCACTAAAGAGCTCTAGAATGAAAATAGCATTATAGCTCTACTCCAACTCTTCTTGTTATGAATGAGCAAAGGGAGCTATCCCTTTTATAAGAGATTCCAAGAAATGAGTGGTTGAGATTAAGAGGCAAAAGAGATTGATCAATGGTGGAGATGCAATTCCTCTCAATCCATGTGAGATGATAAAGTGATTTCGATTGGTCAACTTTGTGGAAAATAAGACAAATTTGGTATTTTTTCTCTTTTATTTGTTTTATTTGATTTTTGAGTGCACACCCATGTGTGAATGGGTTCACTTTTTGAATTTAGGACTTTTTTATTTATCCCAATGTTTTATGCTTTTTGAGTTTAGGCTTTGATATTTGATGATTTGATTCAACAAATTAGGATTAAAATTATATAAGCAAGTTTGATTAAATGCTCAATAATTTAGAGTCTAGTGATAATGTTTTAGATTTAGGATTTATTAAGACTAAATATTTGAGAAAATGGGGCTATGAGTTTGCTAGACCATTTTTAGGTGATTACATTTGCCCCTCTTTGACTAATATGTGATTGATCTGGGAACACATTGGGCCAAAGAAATTTTGAAGTTTCATTGAATTTGGGAATAGCCTAATGTGAAGCGATGAAACTATCACATAGATCATAACCGATTTCAAACTTGATCGAACAAAGATCGATTAGAGGTTTGAATATATCAGCTCCTGGCTTGATTGAGCGAAGAGTGATAGAGAGATCTGAGTATATTAGCTCTGGGCTTGATTGAGCAAAGACTAATAAATGAGTCTGAGCATTCAATTTGATGTGAAGTGATGAAACTAAATGTCCATCCTCCAAGTAGATTTATTGATTTAAGAATAAGTTTGAATGATGAACCAACCTGATGTGGTGCGATGAGACTGCTTGCCATTCGATTGATTGATTGGGATAATTAACTTGATATGGGATTTGATGAAGCCAATTACCAAATTGAGTGGAGGTCTCAGATTGATATGGTGCAATGAACTTGATATGCCCATAAAGCATGAGATTTTGATGCGTAGTGATGAGAATCACTTGATTAGGTCTTGATTTGAGTCAAGGCCTGATGCCCCTAGATGAGACTAGTTGATGTGAATCAAATTGTTGATACAGTGGTGTTGCCCCCTTGGGAACAAAATTGAAAGGAGGGGAGGCACAAGCCCGATAGATCAAATTTGCATTGATAAATTTGAGATGTGAGCCTATTTGAGGTCTAGTTGACCAAGTTTGACCAAAATTGACTTAAGTTGACTTTTTTGAATTGAAGAGGGAAATGCACAATACATTTGATCAAAAGGGATCTCAAATCAAAATCATGTGAGGAAAGCGTCAATAATCAACTAAATTTGTGAAAATAGGTTAAATCACATTTTTGAGGGTCAAAACATCATCAGATTTTAGTTTCGGTCCCGAAAATGGATTCAGAGCAAGATGATTAGCCAAGGGTACAATTTTCGCGTCCATAGGAGCAATTTGAAAATTAGGTCAAATTTTTATATAAGACCTGAAGGGGTCATTTTCAAATCATTTTCACCATCCACCTTTTGAGTTTTGAGAAGCTTCTTTGAGCGAGAATGGTGGTCCCGGTGTTTACTCATCATTTCGAGTGCATGCGGAGGCATGAACAGCCCAGAGATTATGCGCCACCTATAAGTAGTCGATAAACTTCATCCTTTCATGTAAAGTTTTCCTGTTTTAGCCCATTTTTTCATGTTTTTGCACATTTTTTCCATCTATCTATGGTTTGTAGTACGGTCCTGCGAAGGGGCTCATATGACAATCTGCTAAAAATTCTTTTGTCATATGAAGACATTAGATTTGTCACACGGGACTGACCCACCTGTCATCCAACAATATTCATCATTGTCCCGTTTGTCGTCTATAACCATTTTATTTGTCATATGATACTATTTTGTTGTCTATCCTGTAATCTTTTATCGTATGAACCTTGAGGGATAGTTTGGTCATTTCTGCCTTTTTTGTATGGGAACAGAGGAATTTTTCTCCTGATTTTATCATCCCATTGTGTGTTCGCTTTTTGTAGTAGCCTGTTTGTGAGCTTTTCTGATTATGTTGTAATGATTTCACTTTGATTTGATGTTGATGTTGATGTTGTTTCCGTTGTTTGTCTTCATGTAGGTGCAGTTGTGAGATATACAGTTTAGATCCACCTATCCTATCACTATGCAGATAGTCTGAGGTTTGTCAGATGATCAGAGGGCACATATCTGAGCTTGTGGTCTTTCTTGGTTGTTGTAGATGCCTGATAATTGGGTGAACCATGGGATGTTGACCGCGCTAGTGGAGAGATTCCACAGCGAGGACAACACATTTCACTTGTCAATGGGGGAGATAACCATCACTCCCAAGAACATCTATAGGATTCTTTGGGTTCCTTTCACTGGAGTATGTGTGGAGTATGATTCCACACCTTTAGTCAGTGTATGGGCACTAACTCGAGTATTTCATGATCCTTTGATTATAGATTGATCCATCACTTGGAATACGCTGGTAGAGAGCTATGGAGAGTAGTTGCCTTTGGAGTGTGTTCTTGTTGGGTTCATTGGTTGTTTCCTCATGGTTGATCGTTCACAACAGGGATTCTTGTACTGTTGGGCTCGGATGCTTGAGAGATTGATTACACATCCAGAGAAGGTTGGTTGGGGTCAGTGCCTCCTAGCATAGATGTATCATGAGATGCACGAGGTGACCTATAGGGGTATTTGAGGCATGGTTGTAGAGGTTGTGGTCGATGATTTGAGCTTGGTTACGTGGCGACCTTATTTGCAGGTAGAGGTTTGGGCTGAGTGGAGGATAGTCCAGAGAGAGTTCTTTGTCTCACGCCCACTATTGGGCAAGACATCTTTGGTGATAGAGAGGTTCACGTTGTCTCAAGTGTTGAGGCAGTATGGTCGTATCTAGAGTGTCTCCATAGAGTACACTGCCTATGCCCAATTTCTAGACAAGGAGTGCAAAGGCTGGTCTCGCAAGTAAGATTTTACTTTGCATATTCTTCTTTTATTATTTTTCGTAGATATCTTGGAGTTTGTAGATCATAAATTAAGCATTTGAAATTTAGTTATGCAGGTTATCATTGGTGTTGTGTACTCAGGATCTCATTGAGCTCAATCCACCAGTGTGGGAGAACTTGGAGGGAGTGGTAGATGCGGGGGTTACTCTAGAGTATGGTGACCATCTATCTTGATATCATTTTCCTAGATTTACATATCTGGCAGAGAGAGTGCCTAGGATCAATGAGGGTGCCCCAGAGTAGGAACTTGTGGTAGATGCACTGATTTCTTGACAAAGGGCACCATAACGAGCACCTCTAAGGCCACCATAGAGGACTTCTACTCATCCGAGAGTAGGAGCAGAGGCTGGTCCTAGCACGAGAAGGACACCAAGGTCAGGACGACAGAGAGATCGTGGGGAGATGGGCACCCTAGGATCCATCATAGGATAGGTCACTACCACAGATGTTGTTGAGGAGGAGATACCAGATGCGCGACTTGACCTAGGGCTAGATGACGCAGTTAGGGTAGTCCAGCAACGTCGAGAGGCACAAGAGACTATAGAGCAGGAGGGACCTTAGAGAGAGGAGGAACCTTAATGAGAGCCATAGACAACATAATATTTGATTAGGTCACTGAGGACCTGACTGTGAGACACTGAGACACAGCTGACAGTAGCCCAGTCACAGATTACAGTGGGATCGAGTGATCGCACGACATGATGAGAGAGTTAAGGCTTTGCAGATCTAGGTGACATTTTAGACTAGTAGGGTGGCCTACTATCTAGCGGCGTACAATGCAGTGGTTCCTATGGCATAGCAGGTGCCATCATATTCACAATATTTGGCATGATCTAAGGGAGAAAGCCCTCCCTAGGATAGATTCTCCTTTGTGCCCATCGCCTGATGGTGGTGAGGGAGGAGGTAAGACCTGATCATTTTTCTTCTCTTATCCCATTCTAATTTTTGAGATCCATATGATTGTACATGATTCATTTGCACCGAAGGTGCATATTTTTGCTCGATATTTATGAGAGCATATCCTTTTCTATACACTAAGACATTTGATATATATATATATACAATCATCCTTTTTGGTACTCAATATGTTATCTTGTCTTTATCTCTTTATCACATCTCTTGTTGTTGTACGATCTTGTGACGTTATATGCTTTCTGTAGCTTAGATCATAAATGACAGATGTAAATCATGTGTGCTTTGTTTATCTTGTGTCAAATATATTTCATGCTCTTGTTCTTGTTACTGACCCTTTGTGCGTAGATGATAACCTTAAGGAGATGAAATGCAGTTGATTGCATCAGCAAAGGATTAAGGGAAGCAATCGGTTAAAGGAATAGCTCCTGTATTTAGATTATCTAATGAAGTATGTTATAATGCTATCATGCAAGCCTAGAAATACAACCTACGACGTGAGTCAAGTCACCAATTTCCTAGTCACAATATTTTCATCATTTGGACATTTGGGACACCAAATTCAATACAATCCCCATTGGTACTAGCGGAACCATAAGGATATGAATACGACTCTTCATCAGATAGATGTGAGAAAAAAATGTAAGCATCTAGGCACAAGAGCTGAGATGATCTGAGCACTATTTCTAGTTGATATAACAAAATTACACTAGTATCAAGGCATTCAGAGCCAAGATAACCATGAGTGCGATGTTGTTGAAACAAGCAGAGTAATAAACAAGAAAACATGACCAAACTCACCTTATGGTGAAAGAGAGTAGGATCGAGGGATGTGTGGTTGATCCACCAAAATGCAGAAGCTCTTATCACATACACCCTACTATCTTGACATAAAGATCATTGGAACTACACCAACAAGAAGAAATCAAAGAAAACATGGGAAATCATTGATGACATACATCATAAAAGAAAAGTGTCAACAAACATTCAGTCTATTTAACTTATTGATGTGGGTATTTAAAAACATCATCATGTTTGTTAGTGTATGTTATTTGATGTTGTGTTAAGAAACACAGGTTTGTCTGAAATAGAGTGTTGAGAAACACTATTGATTAAGGTGTTGAGAAACACCAGTGCTTTAGTGGAAAATTGTCTTAAAAAGGATACCAATTGTGAGGACTTCACAGGTTGACTGACATGATGTTGAAGAACAAGAGGCCTATACTAGACCTAAAAGATGGCTTCGATTAGTGAAGTGAGGATTGGATTAATGTGAAAGCTCAGAAAAGAATGAAGGTCATCCCACAGATGAGATGAGCCAAGCTACACATTGATAGATGGAGCGCTGAGTTACAAGTGGTGCTTGTTTCTAGGTTTTCACCTCTTGGCAGAGATTATTTTTTTGCTACAAGGGCACTTGTTTCCAGGTTTTCACCAAGGCACTTTTTCAATATTTTTTTATTTTTTTGTATTTTTTATTTTTTATTTTTTTCTTTCTTTTTCTTCTTTTTTTGATTTTTTTTATTGACTCATCAAGGTGCTTGTTTGTTAGGTTTTCACCAAGACAGTCATTTTTTCAAGACCTTTTTCAAATGTTTTTTTTTTAAATCTTTTTAGCTTTTTTATTGTTTTTGATATTTTTCAGGATCATATATATGTACATGTTGCTGACCAGTGAGAATGTTCAAGTGTAGAGCTTCTTCAGGTGGAGAATATTGATGGGATCAGTAAAAGTATCCCCCTCTCAAGTTGACAGTTGATATGCCCTAGAGCCAAATGTTGCAGTGATCACAAAGGGACCTAGCTAGTTGGGTGTAAACTTTCCCTTTTGTTCACAATGTTGTTGATTCTTTGGATTTTCTTTAAGCACAAGATCTCCAACCTGGAATTCTCTATGTATCAATTTCTTGTTGTAGCGTCAAGACATTCTCTTTTGATAGACCCTCAGATGGTTGAATGCTTCTTTTCTTCTTTCATCAAGTAGTTCTAGCTCCTAGATTCTAGAAATTTGACGATCTTCATCAGTAATGAGTCCATACAAATTAACTCAGATGATGGTATTTCTACCTCAATGGGAACTATAGCGTTTGTGCCACGTACCAAGGAAAATGACACCACCCCTGTAGGTGTTTAGATGTTGGTTATGTAAGCCCATAAGGCTAGATTGAGCTGACGGTGCCAGACCTTCCCAGATTTACTCACTGTTCGATGAAATATTTTCAAGATGTTTTTATTGGAGGCCTCGGCCTGTCCATTCCCTTGAGGGTAGTAAGTAGAGGAACAATGTTGGGTGATTTTAAACTTGTCACAAAGCTCATCCATATCCTTGTTCTTGAATTTCCCCCATTGTCTGCTAAAATGGATGAAGGTATTTTGTATATACAGATGATATAATTGAGGATAAACATAGATACTTTCTTACCTATAGCTTTAATCAAAGGGACTGCTTCAACCCACTTTGTGAAGTATTCAGTGGCATTTATAATGAATTTGTGTCCACTAGAGGATGAGGGATAAATTTGTCCGATCAGATCAAAGGTTGATTGTTGAAATGGCCAATGAGTAATAAAAGGTAACAGCTCACGTGTAGGAGCATGAATTAGGTTACCGTGAGTTTGGCATTTTTTGCATTTTTTGGAAAAATGTATGGCATATTTTTCCATAGAGGGCTAGTAGTATCCTTCCTGTAGGAGTTTCTTAGCCAATGAAAGACCATTCATATGAGATCCACAGAGACCTTTGTGGACTTCCTTTAGTGCGCGCTTAGACTCATCATGTTCTAGACACCTGAGGAGAGTACCATCGAGACCTCTTCTATACAAGTCATCAACCATGATCAAGTAACATGATGCATTCCTTACAAGATTTCTCTTTTCATTTTTAGAAAGGTCATTCGGCAAGGTTTGATTATGGAGGTAAGAGTAGATATGAGTATAACGGGAAGAATCATTACCCACTAGGGAGCACACGACTTGGGATTTCGGGGAATCATAAGTAGGGAAAAGGAGTTCTTCCACCAGGAAGTCATAGCAATGTTCTTCAAGCTGTAACATGGAGGCCAAGGTAGCCATAGCATCGGTTGCTTTGTTTGTTTCTCTTGGTATTTGTTTGAAAGTAACAAACACAAAATATTTCTTGAGACCATCAATCATTCTTTTATATGGTAACAGTTTATCATCCTTTGTTTGGTACTGATCATTGACTTGGTTGATTACCAGCTGTGAGTCACCATAGATGTGCAATTCAATGATCTTCCATTCGAAAGCCATCTTTAAACCATTTGCCAAATCTTTATATTCTGTGATGTTATTGGTGCAAGGGAACATCAATTTATAAGCTTTAGGGATCTTGTATCCTTGTGGTGTGATAAAGAGGGTTCTAGAACCAGCTCCTTGTTGAGTAAAAGATCCATCAAAGAACATTGTCCAGGTATGCTCTGTGAGATGTAAAATGAGTTCATCAGGGAATTCTATCAGCAGTGGTTGTGTATCTTGCAAAGGAGCATCAGCTAGGTGATCAGTGATAACTTGTCCTTTGATTAATTTTTTGTCAATGTATTCAATGTCAAATTCATTGAGGATCATAACCCACTTAGCCATCCTTCCAATGAGAGTTTATTTTCTTAAAAGGTACTTGAGAGTATATATCTTAGCAATTAGCTGAACAAATTGTGCCAGCATGTAGTGTCTTAGTTTTTGAGAAGCAAAAACTACAGCAACGCAAGATTTTTCAACAATAGTGTTTTTGTGCTCATAGGACACCACAGTTCTGCTTATGAAATATATGTCTCTTTATTTTCCCATTTCATCTTGTTATGCAAGCAAAGCTCCCAAGGATGTATCGGTAGCTGAAATATAGAGGAGAAGATGTTTGTCTAGTATTGGTGCCATCAGTACGGGTGGATTAGCTATATATTCCTTGATTTGATGGAAATGTTTTTCACCCCCTTCATCCCATTTGAATTTAACTCCTTTGTGCAGTGTTCTTGTAAAAGGTTGTGCCTTATCAACAAGTTGGGAGATAAACCTTCTAATAGATTGGAGTCGGCCTTGCAGAGTCCTAACTTGACTAATGTTGTGAGGAGGTTGCATGTCCATTATTGCCTCTACTTTTTCAGGATCAACTTCAATTCCTTTGGCTAAAACAATGTATCCTAGAAGTTTACCAGAAGTTACACTAAAATCACACTTTTTAGGATTCATTCTAAGCTTGAATTGTTACATTCTGTCTAGAATCCTTTCTAAATCCTCTAAGTGAGTAGCTCTTCTTGTTGATTTTGCTAGGGTTTCATCTACATAATCTTCCATGTTTTTGTGCATCATATCATGAAATATAGTAGTCATAGCTCATTTATATGTCACTCCACCATTTTTGAGACCGAAAGGCATGATGTTCCAATAAAATGTGCCCTAGGCATAGGTGAAATCAGTTTTCTCTTGATATTCATGAGCTATTATTATTTGATAGTAGCCAGAAAAGCCATCCATTAGTGAGTACATCTCATAACCAGCCATGAGATCCACAATAATGTCAATATTAGGTAATGGGAAATCATCCTTAGGACAAGCTTTATTTAAATCCTTGAAGTCTGTGCAAACTTGAATAGACTTATGATGTTTAGTGACAAGGAAAATGTTAGAAATACAATCAGCGTATGTTATGGAATAGATGAATTCGGCCTTCACTAGCTTCTCTAATTATGCTTTGACTAATAGTGCCACATGAGGATGCATTTTGTGAAGCTTTTTTTTTACTAGCTTAACTCCTGGAGCAATTGACAAATGATGCATAAGCAGGTCTGTGTCTAGTCCTGGCATGTATTAATAGGACCAAGCAAAGTTGATTTTCTTTTTCATGAAGAATTGAACAAATTCTTGTTTTTCTTGCTCAGATAGATATTATCCTAGGTAGATTAATTATGACGTCTCTTTTGTTCTCAGAGTTATTGCTTGTGTTGGCTCTATTATCACTGATGATCTTTCTTGAAGGTGATTAGGAAGGAGATCAAGTTCCCCATCCTCTGGTGCCTCAGAGAAGTTTTCACCGTTGGATACGCCACTTATTTTTACTATTTTTGGTTTTGATACTACCACAAAGTGGTTTTCACCATCAAACCTTTTTTTATTTTTATCTTTTCTCTTTAGGCTGAGTAACTTGATGTCACCCTCTATCATGATTATGATCACTACGCTGGTGGAAGAGGTGAATGGTTCAATGACATTCAAGTAGTAGGCTAAGGCGTAGTCATTAGGAGTGGAAATGAGGTTTAAGGGTTCTTTTGATTTCCATTCAATAAGCTTAGGATGGACAAGGGGTAAGGATCCAACATGTTCCAAGGATGGCATCAAGTTATCTGGGTCAAGGTCTTCAATAGGTAAGAGTGAATCTGTGATGGCACTCTCTGAAGGGTTGCCTAGACTACGATTCATTCTAACACTTCTAGCAGAGTCGTTGTTGGTAGTACATGAATTCAATCTATTTGACCTAGCGTTAGCGCCCTCTCATGCTTCCCTAGCAGCCATGCGTTCTAAGAAAACACTCATTGGCATAATTTGGATTCCTGAAGATGGGATGCAAGGGAGAGGAGCCATGTCCAGTCTTTGAAGATCTCAAATATACCAAGTTGCTTCTTCCTCTTCTCCTTCCTGATCCCATTGTTTCCATTATTCATCGGTGAAATCATGTCTATAGCCAGTGGATGCATGATCATTTTTATTGTTGGTTGATGCGGTGGCATGACCAGAGCATCGGTTGGAATCCCATTCCTAAGTAGCATATGCAAGAGCATTCTGGGGTTCTCTCCAAAAGTTCTAGTGTCTGTTATGTGGAAGAGGCGACCTTTCCTCCTCTTTGGAATCATCATTGGGAATAAGGACGGGTTCTAGTTAAGGATGTTCACTTAGAGGTCCATCGATGCGAACACTTTCTCCATGTAGTACATGAGGTGCGAACTTGTCATCTACATCCACTTCAATATCCATGGTAGCATCAGAGAAGGAATCCCACTCGTACTCATTGGAGTATGTTTCAATCGAGTGAGCTAAGTCTAACACATGTGTAGGAGCCATAATTTGCCCCTGGTTAGGATGTTGTTCTTGTAGAGTATTATCTTGTCCATAATCAAATTGGATAGGAGCATGATCTCCATTTTCCAAATAGCGAGAGAAAGTCCTTGGGACACTGAGGTAACTGTTGTGTTCATGTTGTTGATTCGCTCCACACTGAGTAGAATCATTATCTGACTTTTGATAGGCATGAGGAGAAGCCTCCTCAATAGCCTGCACACTGTCATTTGAGAAATGCGGTAAGTCAAGGATATGGGAGGTGAAGAAAAGATGCCCCTAGTTAGGATGTCTATCTCTTGTTTCTAGGTGTATGTCTAATTCTTGAGTTGATATTTCTGTAACATTTGAAGCATTACACCCATTTAGTTCAAAGGAAGCTCTGTGAAATGATGGAGCATAAGGTTCCCATTGATATGTCAGATTTTCAATGGCAGCACTCATTAGTTTCTCGAATGGGAGAGGAGTATTCTCAGTCTCATCTTCAATATTTGTATCATATGCATCTACATCAGAGCTACTAGGATGGTCATTTTTGGGAGATGGATGGATCTTCTTCTCATGGTACCCCAAGCCAGTCCTGTCTGTGGGACTTCGAAATTCAGCATGAAGAGGTTCTATAAGACCTTTTTCTTTTCCCAAGGGTCCTTTCCCTTTGTATCCCATTTGTTTCATGATTTGAGATCCCTTCCCATATTTGCGTGGGCAGATCTCCACATGTTTTACTTCATTATCTTACTCTTCATCTTTATACATCCAGGCAAGAACAACTTTTTCTTCATTCTCTTCTAAAAGAGACACACATGCTTTTACCATTCCAGTCCCCTCATGTATCTCTACTTGTTTACCATTTGAAGGTGGGAAAGATGAGGATGGCATACCATAAGATCTAGGAGATGTAGGAAGGGAAGTTAACCGATATTCTCCCATGCTTGTGTTACCAATCTTGAGTTTTTCCTCAAAGCTTTTAATCAATGCCTTTTGAGCTATTTTAGAGGTTTGGGATGCCTCCTTATTGTGTGGAACCATATTGTTAGCTTGTTTCAGAGTGTTACAAGAGTAGGCACCGTCAACGGGAATAGACACTTCTACCCCATTGTATGGAAACTATACACATTAATGATACAAGGAGGGGACTACCTGCATGTCATGAATCCATGGTCTGCTAGCAATATGTTATATGTGAGAGGCAAGTCAAGCGCTTGACAAGTGACATTTCTTTCAATAGGGCCTATTCTGATAGGCAACACCACAAGTCCTTTTGATGATCTGTCTTCCTCATCATATGTTTTAATAGTGATCTTCTTTCGAGGATCAATGGTATGTTTAGAAAATCTTAGTGTTGTGACTAGCTTCAGAGTACAGATATCCAAACTAGCACCTCCATCTATCAAAATACGCTTAACCTAGATTTTGTGAATCCATACCTCTATGTGGAGAGGTTGATTATGTGGGTGATTAAGGGCTTTATCATCTTCTTCTAAAAAAGATAGATGATGAGGGGACGTCAAACGATTTACCATTTTCTAGAATTGACCAACATAAAGTGAGAGGAACCTCCTTACAGCAATATGGTGAGAATGCACGAAATAACAGAATATAGAGCAATAGCAGAATGCAAAATGAATCTATTGATCGCGGGCCACTTCGAGGGGGTAACCTCCTTTGAGAAAGCTCAATACAATAAATTCGTCGGTAACCAGCAAAGGCCTCAACCTACTCTTATATACTAAGTATGATCTAGAAAAGTAATACTACCTATGCATGTGGGATAATAAAATATACTCCGGGGTGACTTACAAAGCATATGCGTCCAACAACACTACACAAACAAAATAAACAGAAGGAACACACAGGTTCCTAACATCCCCTCTCCCTTAGAAAAAAGCTTTGTCCTCAAAGCTTAAGGTGTGGAAATTGTTGTTGAATCTGATGAAGGGGTTCCCAGGTAGCATCCTCTGGTTGCATGCCATGCCACTGA
>MU227513.1:420853-431160 GCA_018584345.1 Thuja plicata | reverse complement strand
TAATAACTGAGAGGGGGGGGGGGTGAATCAGTGACTTCAATAATTTTTATTTATTCTAACCACCAATCAAATAAACCTCAGATTATTATGTCCCTTACAAGATGCATTCCAGGAAATACTTATAACGATTAACTGTCTGTCAATTTTCCTTTTCTGACCTTATTCTCCTTGATTACCGATAAGCAGTAAAACTTGTTTACCGACACTCAGTAAATATGCAGAGTATACCGATAAATCCATGAATGCATATGTGAAATGTAAAATAGTAAAGTAATAAACCATGCACACATAACACAAGGATTTTAACATGGAAACCCTATTAAGGGAAAAACCACTGGGATCGGTACCCCAAATTTTCACTCTTCTAAAGTGAGCCATGTTAGGAGCCAACCCTGTTAAAGGTTACAAACAAACTGTTAGGTGTGACCTTATTAAAGGATTTTATACATAGAGGTTGTCACTTAATATCGGGCATCTTAGTTTGCTACCATCCTTGAATCAGCCTCCTTCTTAGACAGTCAATAGACTTTAGGAAAATCTAGTGCTACTTTCATGAATCAACCTTTTTAGCACTCCTTGGGATGTAACTCAATATATAGAAGACTGTTAAGTCCCGCTCTATTAAGAGACTTGATGCTTCAATGGTTAAACTAAAACACAATGACCTATTTCTAATGCAACTTGAATTGTAGATTTTCATATCTATTTAAGTACATTACCTCTCTGATCAATGTATCAATTCAATTCTTTGTGCTCCATACTTTCTTCTCTGTGATATTGTGCTTCACTGTTCGTCAGTGTCTACAAAATTCTTTAGCTCTCCTTTAGCTTGATTGATCAGGACTGTATGAAGTTATCCTTCATCAGTTTCTCTTAAGCATCCTCTTTCTATTCACTCCCCCTCTTTGTGATCCGGAAATGAATTAAGCTTGTCTCTTATATAGACATGATATTCACTATTTCTTGATTCTTGATTCTTGATTCTTGGTGTGAAAAACAATCCAGCCAATCTGATTTAAAGCTTAACTCCTGATTTATCTCATAGTTATCTTTTTTCCAACTGTACAAATTTTCTTTAAATCATTCACTTAACTCTGGTCGAATAAAATAATGAAAACAACCAGTTAAGTCTATCTTTAGCTCTTGCTAGCTAGATATTTTATCATTTTCTGAACTCTATGTTCTGTCAGTCAACTCTGTAGTTAGTCATCGGTGACAACTGCCAATTTCATCGGTGTGACTCCAGTCAGCTTTGGGATCTTTGTCTATCGAGCATCATTGGATTTTACTTGTCAGGCAACTTTGTTCTCAGCTTGTTAGGCATCCTGTGATTTTTTCTTCATCAGGAAATATTGTCTTCTTCTCGTCGAGTATCACTGTGACTTTGGTTCTTTGCCTTTATCGATGGTATGCACTCCATCGGTGTTATCTGTCACTTAGTGAATACTTGACTTTTATGCATTGCTGAAAGCATAATCTTTGTTCCATTGATTATCTGAAGACTTTGGCATTATATACATGATTGTACAGATGATATCAAGTTGACATCAATGACAATACAAACCATTAACTGATTTAATGTCTTGCATTATCTTCAACTTAACATTATCAAACCTTTAATCAGTTACATGTCATCACATTTGTATCACATTATCAGTGTTGATATAGGTGTGATTCACTGTGGTTCCTAGGGTTTTTGAGGATTCTCCTTTCTCATAAGATGGCAAGGGTTTCTTGAAGGTTTTATGATCATCGTTTGAGCCATGACTACCAATTGTGATAGTTTTATTATAGATCAAATCTTGTATCACATGTTTTAACTTCATATAATAAATTTTTTAAGTGTCCTTTGTTCTTATGAAACTCACAGTAGTGATTGTCATTCCACCATTTAGGCTTTACCTTAGGTTCCCATAGTTTCAAGTTGGGATTTGTGATGATCTTGTTAGAAACCAATGTTTTTAATGCATCTTCCAAAGGTTCTCCAAGAGGAGTAAAATTGTGTTTGGGTCATGGCATCCAAGGTGCCTTGTCTTTCTGGGAGTCTTCAGTGTTCTTAGGAGCATTGGGGGTAACTGAATAATGTCTGGAACCCTGTATGCTATTAGTAAGGTTAAATATTGGTTCATTAGGTTTGAACTCGGGTGAGTCAACTACATCGTCATTAACCATATTACGATTCATGTTCTAGTATTTACTCTTGACTTCCATTGTTAGAGGATTTAGCATCCTTGTTCAAGATTAGATCCCCTTTCCTTATAAGAAAATCCTCAATCCTCATAGCACTGTCAACCAAGTCACTAAAAGAGGTGTGTTTTTGCATTTGTGTTGCATAATTGATCTCAGGAACCAGATTGTTGATGAAGATGTCAATCTTTTCTGGTTCTGGTATTTGTCTAGGGTATCTTGCGAATATCTTTCTCCACCTCTGGGGGAACTTCACAAATATCTCACCAGCGTGTTTCTTAGTGTTGCATAGATTTAGCAACGTAACTGTGTGTAAGATGTTGCAGGAGTAGTATTGTATGAACCTCTGTACAAGCTCATCAAATATTTGTATATCAGGTGTGATCTTTGTGACCCACTCCAAGGCTTTGCCACTGAGGCTACGCGAGAATAGTCTAATCAGATATGTCTTCTCATGCATAAATCCATAATAAGAGCGCAAAATTCTCTTACATGATCTTGAGGATCACCTTCCCATTGTATTTATCGTACTTAGGAATTTCAATCTTTGGCGAAAAAGGTGACATGTGCAAGTTATGACATGTGCACTTTCTTGAGTTCCCTTAAATCGCATCTCAATTCTTGTAATTGTTGGTTGAGAATAGTAATAGGTGACTCCTCTTCTTGTTGTATGAGTCCCTCATTGTCAAAATTAGGTGGAAGCTTAACACTTGTTGATGCAAGATGCATGAAGTACTTGTCTTTGTACAATTGCATAAGAGTATGCATCATTTTCTAAAAGTGTTTATCTTGTTGGCACTTCCTAATCTCTTTAGAAGCAGGCTCCTCTATGGAGGAAGAAGCACTAGTATGTTAACTCTGGTGGCCATGTTGGGACCCCCAATTGTAAGCTGACATGGTTGATGTGTTGTGTGCAACCAAAGTTGAGGAGTCAAACAAGGGTATTATCTATTGTGGAATTGAAGTGTCATTATGTGAGATCTTGAAATCTGTCTTGGGTTTCTAATAAGAAGGTAGGTCTTGAGCAAAGTTGTCAGTAGATTTTCCCTCAAAATCGAGATCAAATTTTTGACTTCTTGTTTGGACCATGTACGACAATCTATGACTAACATCTCTAGGGGATCAAGTTGCCAAGTCAATGTCAAAGATTCAAAGATTTGTTTGATGAAAGAGGGGTTGGTTGTTGAACTTGTATAAGGTATCATGTGTTTGATGTTTGAATACCTACTAGATGACACTTGTGACAAAGTTGATAAGTAACCAAGAGAAAAGAGTCAATATGATCGAGAGAATTGTGAGAAGGTAGGACAAAGCACAATGACAAATATAACCACCAGATTTGAAAGTTGGAAAAAGACTGTGACAAGGTATGATAGTTGTTGATGCAAGAATGTGACCAAATGACAAAGATCTTAATATTGGACTGATTTCAACTCAGGTCTCATACGACAATTCAAGGGTTCTCATACGACAATACACTAGTCCTCATACGAGTTTCTTCCCTCTAGATGTTATGTCATACGACAAATGCAATGGCATGAAACAACAAAATATTCTAGGATAGTTTGCCACTTGCATGCGAAAGATTTCAGACAATGTTGTCTAATTTTTGAGGTAAAAATCTTGACGTTTGTTGTTTTATGTTGTCAAAGTGTTCTTATTTGTAGGATATGTCAAGTTTCAAGGTGTACAAACACATCAAGCACAAGGAGTGAAGAACCAAACACTTTCTACCCTATATTCAAATTGGCTTAGTAACACAATCTTTGCCCACACTTGATATTCCTTTGCCTCACACAAAGTGATATTGGCTTTTGTCGGGACTATGCATATTGTGGGTTTTGGAAAGAGACTCAATGCTTGAATCACATAAGCTCCCCCATGCCACATTCATGCTTTAAAATGTCCTTGGGTATACATATGTTGGGTGTAAAATATTGGGGCGATCCAGGTAAAGTCCACTTGGATCGATCCTTGCATAAAGAATATGATACTTTTGGAGGTAGATCGGGTAGCCTCTATCTAAAAAAAGTGTCTAGTAAGTTCATGCGTTCATGACTACCCCTTGTAGTTTCACAAGCAAAATTAAGGCATATATCCCTACAAGCACCCAAAATGTATAGTCTTGCATGCACGATTTAGACCTCTCATCCCTACACAAGTTGAATGTATCTCCCTTGTAGTCTCGTAAACAAGATTAAGACCAAGAATGGCCCTACAAGTGCCCAATCAAATTTCGTTCTTGCTTAGAAAGATTGAGGCAACGAGGCCCTACAAGTGCAGAAGCATTAGAGATAGAAAATAGTCATGTCTTCCCTCTCTTTGGATTGAAGGAAGAATTTGATTATAGTGGGGTGGAAGTAGCCAGGTCCGCTTATTCCCCACTTAGGTCATTCCCAAAAGATTTCTCTCTTGGCAGGCCCTCTAAAGGTAAATGCAAGAAAAAGTAAACAGATAGCTAGTAGAGGTCAAGATTTCTGATTTTCCAAAAGGAAAAGAGCATACTCTCCTACTCCACAGTGTCTCCCAAACACATCAAGCACATGTTCATTTACCAAAGAAAAAGTGTTACTTGCTCAAGTTCAATCAAACATGTTTGGGTTTTTTATTCTAAAAAAAAAGAGAAGAGCATACTCCCCTAATGTCTAATTTCACCAAAACAAACAACACTCTAATTAAGCTAGGTGACTAGAAAATCTACTAAAAAGACACACATTTTGTTTGGTTTATGTGATCTCAAGGCAACCTGCAAGCACAACTGTTAGTAATCTCAATTTTCCTTTGAAAAGCATCCTACAAGCACAAATCGTTAGTAGTCTTATCAAAATAGTGTGCAAGTGTAACTTTGTCAAGCGAGTCTTCCTTAAAACATTCTGCAAAAACCAGTTAGACTACAAAAATAGATAGTAAAAATACCATAAAAGACATGCAAAAGATTAGAAATCCAAAATCAGATCAAGAGAAACCCTAAAAATGCTTTTTGTTTTCTAAACGACAAAGTATAGAATACAAACTAGCATTAGAACTCGTACGACAATACATCATTTGTCATATGACAAAACAGAGTCTCACAACACCTCATACGAAAAAAGATAGAGAATAAAAGCTCATACGACAATATACATGTTCCCAGACGACAAAGTACCAATCTGAGATTTGTCGTATGATAGAGAACAGAGAATAGTAAGATAGAAAATGCAGTTTCATAAAAAATATGCAAGAAATCATGAAAATGAGGCAAAAACACAACTTTCTGCCCCATGGTGGGCGCCAAAAATGTGTGTGGTAAAATGTGTGATCAATATCTGCAACCAAACACTTTAATAAATCATTATATCAAGGGGTTAGTAAAAACATAAGATTCAAAACATTATCACAAAAACCCTTGAAACTGGCTTATTGCTTCCTAGTTGAAGCGAGTATGATTCTCATAGTTGTCAATCAGATTGGACATAGAGAAATTGGTGACTTGACTACTCCAAAATGGAAGATTCAATGCGAAGAGGATGAGCAAGATGCATAGACTTGCATACTTAGCTCTTGAAAGATTGAAAATGGAAATGCATGTACCAGCAAACTAAATGCATAAAATTATAAGAAATAGAACTAGGATGCAAGATTAAGCTATCAAATGAGAATAACAATGCATCTACATTAAGCTATGAAAGGAAACTAGAATGTCATCTATGGTAAGAAAATGAAGCTAACAATGCAAGAATGCAAGAAACTACTATGAAAACAAGGAAACTATGAATGCACTAAAGAGCTCTAGAATGAAAATAACATTATAACTCTACTCCAACTCTTCTTGTTATGAATGAGCAAAGGGAGCTATCCCTTTTATAAGAGATTCCAAGAAATGAGTGGTTGAGATTAAGAGGCAAAATATATTGATCAATGGTGGAGATGCAATTCCTCTCAATCCATGTGAGATGATAAAGTGATTTGGATTGGTCAACTTTGTGGAGAATAAGACAAAATTGGTATTTTTTCCCTTTTATTTATTTTATTTGATTTTTTAGTGCACACCCATGTGTGAATGGGTTCACTTTTTTAATTTAGGACTCTTTGATTTATCCCAATGTTTTATGCTTTTTGAGTTTAGGCTTTGATGTTTGATGATTTGATTAAACAAGTTAGGATTAAAATTATATAAGCAAGTTTGATTAAGTGCTCAATAATTTAGAGTCTAGCTATAATGTCTTAGATTTAGGATTTATTAAGACCATATATTTGAGAAAAGGGGGATATGGGTTTGCTAGACCATTTTTAGGTGATTAAAACACTTTCATTCAAACATGTCCCCATAGTGAGCAAGTCTTTTTTATATCTTATTAATCCAACACATTGTTTCACAACAAAAAACATGTGTCTAGTACTAGCATATAATCATTAACTTAACCTTGTCGGGTGAATATTTTGCAATCGATTTAAATCAACCAATTGAAAAATAACAATTTTAAGCATAGTGTGTGAGACAAAATCCCTCCTCTTAGAAAATGGGCTCCTAGTTTATTGCTACTGAAATCAACTAAAACTTAACTAAGATTATCTACACTAAACTAGCAATAGTGTGTTACCTTCACCATATTATCCTCTTTCAAAAAATGTGTTCTTTCACTCATCATATTCTCTTCTTTCAAAATAGATGAGCATTTCTTACATTAAAATTAAAATACAATCTAGCAGAGTTAGTAACCAAGAAACTCACGAAAGCTCAAAGACTTTCCATGATTTCTTATAAAGTTTCAGGAATAAATATGGAATATATGTGCAACTCAAAGACTCCAACATACATTACACCTTAATCACACCATAATTGCACAATCATAGAGGATAAAAGTGGCTCAAAGTCAACTAGTTATCTCTAGTTTGAATATATAACACTAGCTCCAATCGCAATTAGCAACTCAAAGATTGTAAGATCAAGTTTGAATCCCTTTTAGCTAACACTGTGCAATACTCATAATCAAATCCAAATAATGTCATCACATAGTAATTTTATCCAATGCAAATATTGAAAGCAACTTGCCTATTTTATTGAATGTAATTCAGTTTACACCACAAAATCAAAGTTTTGAAATTCTTCTTGAATTGGCAGAGCTTTGTTGCATTGCCAAAGATGATTTTTTACAAATGAGAAATATCATATTTATAGAGGAGAGAATATCAGAAATAGGAGGGAGATATACAACTAGCTTTGACTTATTCAACGGTACAGTCCTACTTGACTTTGACATTGTTAACATGCTTTCAGCACCCAAATTCTAAACTTTTAAGTTTGAGCCCTACAGATAAACTCCTCCAAATTTTCTTATCCTTTATGATCATTCATGCATTATGCATTGTCAAATATTGATTCTTGAACCACAAGTTCAAAGTTCAAGATTTAATATTTCAAAAAGCATCGTTTAGGTTCAAGTTTAGAGCTCAAAATTGAGCTTGCAAATTTAGAAAGTTCAAGTAGAGTTCAAAGCCGGGTTCAAAGTCATATTTTGATATGCAGATTTAAGCACCACAATTTGGAGGTTCAAATTTTATGTTGATCCACATATATAGAGCCAATGTCTTTGTTGGCTAAGGTCCTCATTTTAATGGACAACTTGTGGTATTGACAACCCCTGTGATGAACTAATCTCATGCTCTATTAATTTATGCTCGGGACTGTGTGTTGAAAGCATTCAAATTGTTTGGTGAAGCACTATGCAACCGTGAATCTTGAATCCATGTTGCATAACTAAGGTAAAGATTTACATAGATTGAGAGATCACAACATGGTGTACTATAAAGGGACACATTTGAGGGGGCATGGTTAATCAAAATGGAACCTGATAGAGAAATTCCACAGCCGAACTCAAAGAATGATTGTGGTCTTTTTGACATAGTGTCACAATGTATGGAGTTTCAATGTTCTCCATGAGCTAATGTCCATGGTATCACAGCAACATTATTAATCCCCATCAAAAGTTGACTCATGTTAAAGCTTAGGTAAATTGGGGAGGTCATTCCATTTCTTGATGTTGTGCTTAAATTCTTACAACATATCTCAAAGATCATGAAGGCTAAGATATTTCAATGTTTGTGAAGCCAATCAACATGATAAAAGTGCCCAATCTAGATGTTTGAAAAAAATCACAGAGCCTTAATTTATATTCTCGCAACAATTTTGGTAAAAGAAAAGGTGAATTGAGGTCTACGTGAATTCAAATGTAAGACCCCAATGCTAAGGATCATGTAGTCATCGGGTTCAACAAGAATTACATTATATAAAATGATTGATTGCATTGATAAACTCAAAGCCATGTCACAGCGCAATAAGAATGCTTGGATGAAATTGGGTTTGTGTAGGTGGCGCCATGAAGAGGTGAAGCCATCACCTCCAGTTAGACTGTTCCATCCAGAATACAGAGCTTGCAGCTTTATTGGTATATGGCACGTAAATAGTGTCTTGAATCACAACGTTCAAAATTGGGTTACGATGATGAATGTACACCAAATTGCTTGACAAAATTTGGAGCATCTAAAGGAACCCGAAAGAACCTTTTACATGCCCAATTATACAAAATGGAAAAAAAGAGATCATAGCCTCTGTCGGCACGAGCATAGAAAAAAGAAGAAAATGTTGAGTCATTCACAAATTAAGGGGAATATAAAGGATTGCTCCTCGCATCTTAGGCATGTTGAAAGAGATCTCTCTTTCTTTTGGAATCTAGTGTTCCTTTGATGCACAATGATTAATCTCTCTCAGAAGATATCGATACCTAGTTGGTACCGGTCTTAAGGGGAATGCCTTCATCATTATATGAAAAATCGATAAGAGTTGAGGACTCAGTATTGAAGCACATTCAGCAGCTAAGAAGTAAATATTATTAATGTCTCCAAGTTGCAACACAATTAGATCTCATTTCCATCGGGAACTATATGCTAGTATAGCAGGCTGTCGATGATACTCAACAAATAGCATGGAAAGCACCAACGAATAGAAGACACTCAAAGCGCCGATAGGGATCCTGTAAAGTGCCAAGGGCACATAATGTCAGAGACCAACAAAAGAAGAATGAGAGGATGACTGTCATCTGTTTGAAAAAATGCCCGCCAGTCTTGTATGCTCTAGATTACACGCCCAATCCAGTAATGGAGAGCTTCATGCCTGTTGATAAAGGCTTCCTGGTGAGAGCCATCGATTTCTTAAAGATGAGGTATTTCGAATCAAATTACTTCCAAAATGCTTATGGTGGTGAAGTTGTGATCCCCTACCCTACTCCAGCATTAGTCCATTTTCTTATGTGGCATGGGATTGAGAACGCTTAATTTCATTCATATAAATGACTTGTCAGTTTGAAGAATCAGGTGGAGACATTGAAGATAGAGGCTCAACATTAGTAGTAATAAGAGATGAAAACATAAGACTCATGTTGAACTCAAAGCGGGTGCCTCGTGATACTCAGAGTTGGTACTTGTCACAATTGAGCACCAAATAAATTGATGTGGTGTCTTCTTTTACCGTAGTAGTGATAAATCCAAGAGCCTATGCCATCTATTTGACATAATGTCGGTGTGTAAAGAGATGAGTTTTTGGTGGAGTTCACTCATCATGAAGAAATGATACAGTGTTGATTGGATCTAATATGTGGAAGTATGGGTAGAGCTTGGATGGAATTTCATGGTGAAGGGAAAATGAAAGAGGTTAGATGTGGATAAAAAGTAAGACATGTGTCAATTGACCCACACTACATAATTCAGGGATAAGAGCGAGACAAGGCATATGTAACCCAATTATAACTAACTGTATAGCCAGAGAATGGAAGCACTTCCATTGTAGACATGTTTATCCTTTTGAGTAAGTGGTTTGGGGTCATGACAAGTGCCTTGAATGGGTTCCTGATCTTGACATGGCTTCTCCCCTATTCTGTCCCTCTTTCCACTCCTGTTTAGCCTAATTTTTGCATTTTGAACTGCAGACTGGTGATTCTGGGCTTCAGGGGCAGGGTCGACCTTTTTGGTCTATGTCGACCTTGACCCTGACCTAGGTCAGGGTCGACCTCAACCCTAACCTAGGTCAAGGTCAACCTCGACCTTGACCTAGGGTTCAGATCCTGGGGTCTCACATTTTTTGGAGG